>JAPMUY010001377.1:62500-176730 GCA_026901105.3 Galaxias olidus
TTTGTTTTTGGGTTAGCAGCGTTAGGTGTGTGTTTGTTATTGGGTTAGTAGCGTTAGGTGTGGTTATTGATCGTTAGGTGTGTCTTTGTTTCTGTTCCCTATGTCATTTACAGGTGTGTCTTTGTTTTTGGGTTAGTGGAGGTGTGTCTTTGTTTTTTTAAAGGTGTGTCTTTGTTTTTGGGTTAGTAGCGTTAGGTGTGTCTTTGTTTTTGGGTTAGTAGCGTTAGGTGTGTCTTTGTTTTTGGGTTAGTAGCGTTAGGTGTGACCTGCCTGCCAGCTCTTACCTCATCAGTCTAACGTCCCGACCCCAGACTGTGAGACTTGGCCCCCACCTCTCCTCCACCCGCACCTGACTCGGCTCCCCACACGTGGACTGCTGTACTGCCTCTTCACCCAAGACTGCAGGCCGGCCCACAATGACAACCTCTTCGTCAAGTTTGCGGACGATATTAGTTCCAGGGCTGATAGGCGGCCTACAAAGAGGAGGTCCTAATTTGCTTGGTGCTCTGAGAACAACCTTGTTCTTAACACCAAGAAAACCAAGGAGATCATCATTGACTTCAGGAGGCACCGCACGGATGCCCCCTCTAAATCAAAAGTGTCATTTCACACCATCAAGTTTCTGGGCGTGACTATCTCGGCCACCATCTCCTGGACAGAGAATTAATCATCAAGAAGGCTCAGCAGATATTGTCAGGAAGCACAACCTTGCTGTGTAGCTCATCAATCGAGAGCCTGCTGACATACTGCATCACAGTGTGGTAGGCAGCTGCTCTGTAGCAGACAAGGGGAGGATACAGAGAGTCATAAAGACAGCACAAAAGACCATCGGCTGCTCTCTCCCTCCTAACGGACCTACCCTCTCGATGCCTCTGCAGAGCCAAAAATATCCAAAAGGACAGCTCTCCCCTAGCTCTGGTCTGTTTGCCCTGCTGCCCTCTGGGAGGCGCTACAGGTGCCTCAAGACCAGAACAAACAGATTTAAAAACAGCTTCTTCCCCCAGGCAATTTTGAACTCAAATTTGTAACCCCTGTGCAATAGCATATAGGTATATTTATTTAATTCCGTGCACTGTAAATTCCGTGTGTGTGTGTGTGTGTGTGTGTGTGTGTGTGTGTGAATTTCATCTATTTAGATATTTTCTTACTGTAATGTACATAGACATGTGGATATATTTTTATCGGGACTACGCACCCATCTTATCTTATCTTATTTTATCTTGTAAATACTTTTATTTATTTTATTTTATCTTATCTTATTCCTGTTTTACTCTGTACTGCACCGTTTGGTGATTGCTTTATCTCATTGTACCTGTGTATAATGACAATAAAAGGCATTCTATTCTATTCTATTCTATTTGGATCGCCTCTCACATTTCTATTAACTGGTGCTTTGTGTTTTCAAACATTTTAATGAGGTTTGATCCATCTCTGTCCCTATTCATTTACATCGATGGATGTCTTTAAATGTTGAATAATGTGTGTGTGTGTGTGTGTGTGTGTGTGTGTGTGTGTGTGTGTGTGTGTGTGTGTGTGTGTGTGTGTGTGTGTGTGTGTGTGTGTCTGGACTTCGAAAGGGCAGCCTTCTTTGTGAGTGATGGGAGAAGTGTCACTGTTGAGTCCCTCCTCCACGGGAAATGCTACGACAGGTGTGTGTGTGTGTGTGTGCGTCTCTTAGTGTGAGTTGTGTCACTGTTGACTGATTCACAGTGGCCAAGACTGTAAAGACTCTCTCTCTCTCTCTCTCCTCTGTACACATTGTATGTTCTTGTGTATTTTGAGGACTTGGGTTAACATGCAGAGCAGAGCGTGGGAAAGTTACTTTCCTGACGTTTGATTGATAGGCCAGACCTGCAATTGTCTTGGAAGGGGGAGGGGCCTGGAGCAATACCATTTGAAACAAGTGTAGTCCTGACCTGCCAATCCTATCAAAGTTGACAAGTTAAAGATCCTTTAATTATTTTAACCTCAGAAGAATAGCTCCAAAGAATGTGTTCTTAGTGCTAGGTCTGTTAAGTCCTGATAAGTCTCGGTGCCCGGATTGGTGAGCTCAGCCGTTGTTGCCTCGGGCAACCAGCTATATTTTGTTCCTATGTGACCTCCTCATTTCACATCGTCGGCAGAACCTCGTCTGCAGCGTTGAGGACATCGTTCCTGTTGCTGTGAGTCATTCTGTCATGAAGTTTTATAGTTTTAGTTTTTTAAAAGAATTATGTTAAAGGGGCCCGATTATGCAAATTCTCAGGTTCATACCTTTATTTAGGAGTTCTACTAGAATAGGGTTACGCGTTTTAATGTTTAATGAACAATTAATTTTTTCCTACTGCCTGGATCTGCAGCACCTCTATTCACCCTCTGTCTGAAACACTCCGTTTTAGCTCCTGTCTCTTTAAGGCCCCCCCTCCCGACGAGCCCAGTCTGCTCTGATTGGTCAGCTGGCCAAATAAAGTGAATTTGCCTTTGCGTTGACCAAAACATCGTTTTCTCGACATGGCGAAACCACCCGGCTTCCACTCTGACAGGCTCTAGTTGAACGCGTGCCAAACATTATTCAAATGTGTGACTTAGTGACGTAGATAAGATACGGAAGAAAACGCCGGACTACAAACGAGGCATTTCAGGCAATTCAGGAGCAGTGTTTTCTGTGAGAGAGTAGCTCCCTTTGGCATGGACTATGTGCTTTGTACCTTTTCAGACCTTTTACATGCACGAAAAGCTATGTAACATACTAAGGGAAAGGGAAAAACCCAAAAAGCATAATAGGTCCCCTTTAACTGCCCATTTTAACGACATTTACGAACGTTTTGCTTGAACAGCCCAACTCACTGAGCAGCTATCCTCTCACCAAAGCATAGAGTGGATCAAATGATGGCATGGTTATTTGAATTAGCCAGGTCAACTTGGAGGGAGGGTGCCTCAGTGTATTATTTCTTTGAAGGCAACAGGTTTCTTCTGGTAAAGCCGCCATCAAGAATGAGTCTTATCTGAACTATTTATGCGTGAGAGATAGCAATTAGATTGTATAAATATATATTGTGTTTGTTTCTGTCCACTTTAATAAAGCGCCAAACCGACTCCCTCACAAAGTGAAGCACGTCAAAGCAAACCTGTCCAGTCCTGCCAGGTTTAACTGCTCTGACGTTAAACAGGTATTCAGAGAGAGAGAGAGAGAGAGAGAGAGAGAGAGAATATTCCTTTCTCTGTCTATCGCGCAGGCTGTATAGTCTACTAAAACTACCAAATAAAATAGCTGTGTGCTGCAGCCACTAACTGAAAAATGGTCAGTTAGTCTGGAACCAGGAGTCTCGAGCCCTCGTGTATGTGTCTCTCATTTTTTTATCTACTTCTGCATTGGTGGGCGAGGTATTTCCTCCTACTCTCCTTTCCCGGTATAATAACAATAATAGACTCTGATCTCATCGAAAGTGAATCAGTAACTTATCCTCCAGGGGAACTTCAGAAGGCTAAAGAGCTGACTCGACACCGTCCCAAATATGGTCATGGCACCCGCTCCCCTCCGCCGTGATTGGTCCAGGGTGTGTCTGACCTCACAAGCCCCCTGTGTCACCGTGCCTGACTTGCGTTACAGGAAGTCCATAGCAATTTATCACCTCGTTAAGTGTGAAACATATCATGTTAACATGTTGGTGGTACCACTTCTAAAACACTAGTACACTCTCACCTTATCGCTCTCTCTCTCTCTCTCTCCCTCAATTTCAATTCAATTCAATTCAATTCAATTCAATTCAATTCAATTCAATTCAATGGTGCTTTATTGGCATGAAAATACAAAGTAAATATTGCCAAAGCATCCATACGTTTTAAAAACAAATATAATAACAGTATTGATTATTATAAACAAAAAAATAGCATATCATTTGTAGTTCACTCAAGAAGTGACTCTTGTCTGGTGGTGTGGCAAGATGTGACATAGAGTCCTGCCATTATGGCACATTCACTAATTTCACCCAGAAGGTATTCAAGCTTTTGTAAAGCAGCACTAGTGTAAAAGTTTGAACCTATCATTTGAAATTTAGGGAAGAAGGTTTCTCGAATGAGTTTGTATTTATCACATTTTAAAAGAAAGTGAATCTCTGTCTCCACCTCACCCTGGAAGCAAATTAAGCACAGTCTGTCCTCCCTGGGCAGCCAGGTCTGCCTGTGATGGCCTCTCTATGGCCAGGCTGTGCTCACTGTGTATCCAGGTCTGCCTGTGATGGCCTCTCTATGGCCAGGCTGTGCTCTCTGTGTATCCAGGTCTGCCTGTGACGGCCTCTCTCTATGGCCAGGCTGTGCTCACTGAGTATCCAGGGCTGCCTGTGACGGCCTCTCTCTATGGCCAGGCTGTGCTCCCTGTGTATCCAGGTCTGCCTGTGATGGCCTCTTTCTATGGCCAGGCTGTGCTCTCTGTGTATCCAGGTCTGCCTGTGACGGCCTCTCTCTATGGCCAGGCTGTGCTCACTGAGTCTGTACCTGGTCAATGATTTCCTCAGTTTTCTATCAGTCACAGAGGTCATTTAGTCTGCCATTGTGTACTGTCTGTTTAGTGCCAAATATAAATCAAGTTTACTTTGGGATTTTGTTGATTCTTTCCAAAATTATATGTAATTTTTTTTCCAAAATTATATGTAATTTTTTTTTTTGTTTCTTCATAATATGGTTGGGCCAGATTGTCTGAGGATAGTCCTGAGGTGTTGTGCTATCAGGTGAATTAACCCCAGGACCAGCTGGATGAGGGGACCCTTTTTATTGCTCAACTCTTGGCATTTAAGGGCATTATAATGGTATGAGTTGGGGTTACTATTTTTTAAATGATTATAGAATTTGACGACTCGTTTCTGGATTGTAATCATTAGGGGGAATTGGCCTAATTCTGCCCTACATGCGTTGTTTGGCCTACTTCTTTGTACCCCGAGGATAGATTTACAAACTTCTGCATGTAGGGTCTCAATTGGATGCTTTTCCCATGTTTTAAAATCTAGTTTGGTGAGTGGACCCCACACTTCACAACCATACAGAGCAATTGGTTCAATTATTGTTTTAGAGATTTTGAGCCATGTCCTAATTGGTATGTCGAATTGTATTCTTTTGATTGCAAAAAAAGCCCTTCTTGCCTTTTCTCTCAATATCTCCGCAGCTTTATTTAAGTTACCCATTGAACTAATATTTATGCCGAGGTAATTATAATTTTTTGTGTGCGGGACGATAATGTTGTCAAGTTTAAAATTTGTTTCCTGGGACTTGCACCTTTTCTGGAAAATCACTACCTTGGTTTTTTTTAAGTTAACTTTCAGAGCCCATGTTAAACAAAATTGGTGAAAAATGTCAAGGCTTTTCTGTAGGCCTTCCTTGAAAGTAGATAGTAGAACCAAATCGTCTGCAAAAAGAAGGAATTTAACTTCCTTGTCCAGCAGCATAGGACCACTTGTTTTGGACTTTTGGAGTTGCTGGGCTAGTTCATTGATGTAAATGTTGAACAGAGTTGGACTGAGGGTACAGCCCTGTCTTACTCCTCGTTTTTGTAAGAAATAATTTGATCGCTGATGTCCAATTTTTATTGCAAATTCATTGTTCACATACAGTGCCTTGCAAAAGTATTCACCCCCCTTGGCTTGTTACTTATTTTGTTACATTACAACCTGTAATTTAAATGTTTTTTTAATCTGAATTTTATGTGATGGATCTGCACATAATAGTCTAAGTTGGTGAAGTGAAATGAGAAAAAAATATATATTAAATTATTTTTAAAAAATAAATATCTGGAAATTGGGCCTTCCTTGATTAGTGAAATTAATCCACCTGTGTGTAATCTAAGTGTCACATGATCTGTCAGTATAAACACATCCCAGAGGTATTTTTGATGATCCCCCGGAGCACCATCAAATCCATCATCTTCAAAACCAAATTGTCTGCAAAAAGTTACTTAGTGAATTTATGTGTATGGAGGAAGGTGCTCTGGTCATTGTCCAAGCTATGTAGCGCAAACCCAACACATCCCATCACCCCAAGAACACCATCCCCACAGTGAAACATGGTGGTGGCAGCATTTGGATGTTTTTCAGCAGCAGGGACTGGGAAACTGTTCAGTCGAGGAAAGATGGATGGTGCTAAATACAGGGATATTCTTGAGCAAAACCTGTTTCAGTCTGCCTGTGATTTGAGACTGGGACGGAGGTTCACCTTCCAGCAGGACAATGACCAGAAGCATACTGCTAAAGCGACACTCGAGTGGTTTAAGGGGAAACATTCCTCAAAGCCCAGATCTCAATCTTGAGAATCTGTGGTCAGTCTTGATTGCTAAGAAACCATCCAACATGAAAGAGCTGGAGCAAGGAATGGGCAAAAAATAGTGGCAAGATGTGGCAAGCTCATAGAGACTTATCCAAAGCGACTTGCAGCTGTAATTGCCGTAAAAGGTGGCTCTACAAAGTACTGACTTTTGATTGTTGTTATGTCTATTTGTTGTTTGCTTCACAAAAAAAAATCACATCTTCAAAGTTGTAGGCATGTTTTGGATATTGCAAACCTTCAAACAATCCGTTCTAATTCCAAGTTGTGAGGCAACAAAACATGAAAAATGCCAAGGGGGGTGAATACTTTTGCAAGGCACTGTATGTAGATTTGATACAGTCAAAGGTTTTACCACCAATGCTGCATTTGAGTAATTTATAGAGGAGCACTTCATGCCGAATTGAATCAAATGCTTTGTGGAAATCGACAAAGCATGAGTACATTTTTTTATAGTTTTTTGTTACATGTGTGTCAATTAATGTCGTAAGAGTATAGATGTGGTCTGTGGTTCTGAACTTTGGCAGAAATCCTATTTGGCTTTCATTTCATAACTGCAGATTTTTGAGGTAGTTATTTATCCTTGAATTCATTATGCTGCAGTATAATTTGCCTAGGTTACTGATTACATTCTGTAATTTTAGGGGTCAAATTTGTCACCACTTTTCAATTTTGTGAGTAGGTGTGATTATACCTTGGTTCCAAATTTCAGGAAAGTAACCTACCCTAAGGATTATGTTAAACAATTTAAGTATGGCCAATTGACATTTCTCATTGCTAAACTTTAACATTTAGTTTAGAATGCCGTCTTGGCCACAGGCTTTGTTGGATTTCAAAGCCTGTAGTTTTTTTATTTAATTCAATACCAGTTATGGGAAAGTCAATACAATTCTGATTTGTTTTTAATGACATTTTCCAATACATAAAGTTTTTCTTTGATGGCCACAGTTTCTGATTCTGTGCAAACTGTGTCATCAAATAAGTTTTTAAAATGATTCGTCCATGTCACTTTCCTGGATCACCAGTTCCTCTTTTTTTCTTTTTTTCTCTCTCTCTCTTTCTCTCTCTCTCTTTCGCTCTCTCTCTCTTTCGCTCCCTCTCTTTCGCTCCCTCTCTTTCTCTCTCTCTCTCCTTCTCTCTCTCCCACCCTCTCTCTCTCTATCTCTCTCTCTCTCTCTCTCTCTCAGGTGGTTTGATAAGTCCTTTTCCATTGTGGTCTACAAGAACGGAAAGAATGGACTCAACGCAGAGCACTCCTGGGCCGACGCCCCGACCGTGGCCCATCTCTGGGAGGTCTGTCTGCCTGCCTGCCTGCCTGCCTGCCTGTCTGCCTGTCTGTCTGCCTGTCTGTCTGCCTGTCTGTCTGCCTGCCTGCCTGTCTGCCTGTCTGTCTGCCTGCCTGCCTGCCTGTCTGTCTGTCTGCCTGTCTGTCTGTCTGTCTGTCTGTCTGTCTGTCTGTGTCTGCCTGTCTGTCTTGCACCCTGGCTACTGTCTGCCTGTGTGTGTGTGTGTAATCTCACCTGGCCCATCTCTCTCTCTCTCTCTCTTAGTACCCATCTCCAGTAGTGTGTGTGTGTGTGTGTGTGTGTGTGTGTGTGTGTGTGTGTGTGTGTGTGTGTGTTGTGTAACCTCCCCTCTCTCTCTCTTAGTACACCCTGGCTACAGACGCCTTCCAGCTGGGTTACACTGAGGACGGTCACTGTAAAGGTCTGGTGGAGCAGGGTCTGCCACACCCACAGAGACTGACCTGGGACCTGCCACTGGAGGTAAGGTCCTGAACTCACCTCGCTGTAAGACTGTGTGTGTGTGTGTGTGTGTGTGTGTGTGTGGAGCGTGTGTGGAGTGTGTGTGTGCGTGTGTGTGTGCGTGTGTGTGTGTGTGCGCGCCGTTGTTGGGTTGGGGGGAAAGAATCACGTAGACATACTCTTATTTCAAGTTTTTAGTTCACTTACTTCATAAGTGATAACACTAATGATCCTTCTATTTAATGCTGTAAATGCAGGAGTTAACATATTGTTAGAGATAGATAGTAGATCTGGTAAAACCACTGAAGATGAAGGTCTAGGAGGGAGCGGGTAACTTGACTTGGCCTCGCTAGCTGCTTTCTGATGTGCCTTAGCGCAGCGGACGTTAGCGAGTGTTTCCGCCATGGTAACGGTTTGCAGAGGCTGCGTGACTTAAAACGGGGTTCTGATTTATTTTGCTGAGGTAGTGGAGAGGTCCTTGTTTTATCTCCCTGTCGGATTAAACTGGGTGATACGGGTTTGAAGGCAGGGTGTGATTGGATACTTATCCATCCATCCATGCACCTCATTGGGTGATATGGGTTTGAAGGCAGGGTGTGATTGGATACTTATCCATCCATCCATGCACCTCATTGGGTGATATGGGTTTGAAGGCAGGGTGTGATTGGATACTTATCCATCCATCCATGCACCTCATTGGGTGATATGGGTTTGAAGGCAGGGTGTGATTGGATACTTATCCATCCATCCATGCACCTCATTGGGTGATATGGGTTTGAAGGCAGGGTGTGATTGGATACTCACCCATCCATTGATGCACCTCATTGGGTAATATGGGTTTGAAGGCCAGGTGTGATTGGATACTTACCCATCCATTGGGTGATATGGGTTTGAACCCAGCCACTGATCTGGTAGGAGGGGATGTTTGGGGCCCCTTAACACTTCATGGCCTGCTTTAGATTATATCCGCTTCACACACACATGCTCAAACACATACACACACACACACACACACACACACACACACACACACGTGTAGGTGTGTTGAAGCCAGTGGTAGCCAACTCCTCGACTGGTCGAGCTCTAATGCACTCCAAGTCGATCGTGAGTTAACTCAGTAAAGAAAAAAAAGGTCCCCATCGATTCCACTCTTTTGGCACTGTAGGTACATTGATATAATAAATAATGCATATATATACATATATATAAAATAGAGTGTCAGATCAAATAGGAATATAGTGATGACATCAGCATCACTGAGTTTACGTGCAACAACAGCCACTAAATATAGCGCTGAGCAATTGCGAGCTAGGCTTGGCCGGTACCCCAATGTTCAAACCATTGACCTTTTCTTAAGTGACACCGTTTGGTGCTAAAATCGTTTTGAAAGACATTTGTAAAAAAAAAAACGCAGTATTTTAATAAAACATTCATTTAAAATGAATGATGGTGTTGTTATAGGCCTAACTGAGGCTTCTGTTTGTGAGGAGAAGATATGCTGGCACATCAGACAGTACAAGCAGGAACTCAGTTCATCCAGCTTCAGCCAGAACTGACACTGACCAAGTCATGCTGACTCCATTAAATGCTAAATTGGAGGGCCCCAGGGAAATCTGGGCCAGCTGTGACTGTATGTTACTACTTTATTTTGATCCCATTTTTCTGGCTGAGAGCCGGCTCCGTGACGTTGGAAAAGCAAAGAAAGGGTTCATGATTTGGCTCCGGCTCCGAACCAGCCCTGGAACTTGCTTGGTGGAAAAAGGGTATGAAAGGGCGATCTTGTTTTGTATTTTTACTTGAAAGGTGATCTTTTTGCTAAATTGGTTGGGGACCACCGCTCTAAGCCACAGGTAAGATTGTTTTTGGGTCCTGTTCATAACTTCAAGCTGCAACCTTTTTTTAGGGAACGCAGATGTTATTCAGGGAAAATCTTGTTTTTATCCAAAGTTGTTTTCTGTTTTGGTTTTCCATGTGAAGACATGACCACAGAGTTTTTGACGGTGCATAGTCCACAGACACGTTTTGCCACGTGACCGCATCAAGCTGGTAGTCAAACGTTTTTTCTTTGAATGAGCTCTAGAACGTGATTTTGTTTCGCAAGGGCTTCTTGTCCTGGCACGAGGAAAGACAAACTAAACTCATTAAAAAATTTTCGTCCCACAATGATTTGTAAGTGGAAATCTTTGCATGGATGAGGCGACGTTCCATCCCTGAAGAGGAGGGCGGTTGGCAGGGCAACACGCACACACACACTTTTACCTCCTTTCCCTCCCATGCCCTCACACACACACACACTAACATACACACACACACACACACACACTCACACACACACACACACACTAACACTAACATACACGGGTGGGGTGGGGTAGGTAGAGGCCAGGTGAGGTTGTGGTTCAGAGGAAAAACAGACCTGCAGAACGAAAATGCCTGAATTTAGTTTGAATGTTTTTATTGGACATGGCTGTCACGAGGGAACAGTGTGGCTACACACACACACACACACACACACACACACACAATAAATATCTCAAACAATGAAGACACATGATTCTAAAAACACAGTATGAAATAAATCAATAAAAAGGTATGACTGAGCGTTGCTCTTTAATTCTCTGTGCTTCGGTGCCGTTTCACAGCGGCCCTCGGCAGTATAAGAGGTCACGATGAGGCCAACGTTGATACTTCCCTTTCACATTCACTACTGAACACTCTCACACTCACTACTCAACACTCACACCCACAACTCAACACGCACACACACACACTACTCAACACACACACTCACGAAACGTCCACTCACATTAACTGCTAAACGTACGTGCGTTCACAAAACAGTCTCACGCTCGCGTTTGAAAGCATTCATTCAAACATTAAAGGCTCTTACATTAACTAGTGAAGCGCTCTTACATAGACTAGTGAAGCGCTCACACACAAATAAAGTGCTCACACATTTCCTATTGAGCACTCTTACATTCCATATAGGATGTGCCGTTTACGTAAAAAATTATGCTTGCCTTCCACACTCTCTTCACAAACACACTCAGAAAAAGTTCACTCATCGCGCAAAATCCAATTAAAAATAAAAAATATAACGTGAACCAATCACGTACCGCTGTATGTAAGCGCACTAGACTGCAATTCCAAAGATCTGTTGGTACTGGAATGGAATCGATAGGGTCAAAAGTGCGGGCGTAGTCGGGGCGTCAAAAATGGGCCTAATAACAATAAGATGGCGTAGCGATATCAGGATGTGACGCGTCATCACTGACTCGTCACATAATAATACAAATATGATATATATCGATAACAAGATGTGTGCGTCACTGACCACATCACATAGTAATGGAGGGTCCACCATGTCTTTTCCGACATTCCCTATCTGGGAAATTTCAGGACGATACGTCAATGGCTGGCAGTTCCTTCCAGTCTGCCAGTACCAGGGCGTGCAGGGGGTAACTCCCAGCCCCCCACCCCCCGGCAAGACTGCTTTCTCCTGGGCTAGATCAGGTAGTGTGCCACCCTGAAGTATATAGTTCAGGGGGAATGAAGGGAGTTTCGGTCCTGGCTTTCCCCTTCAGTTTCCAAAATCGATGTCCCACACACACACACACACACACACACACACACACTCACACACACACACACACACACACACACACACACACACACACACACACACACACACACACACACTTTCACACTCTCACACAGTAACAGACACACACACACTCACACACAGTAAAACTAACACACACACACACACACACACACACACACAGTCCTCTGGGTTTCCAGGGGACTTCTCTGTGGTGTAATGTTTAACTCTGATAACAGGATTCCTTTGTATCGGTTTTGCAGCACATTTTCTTGTTGGTCCTTCTCCAAATGTTGGTTCTGTGGCCGACATTTGTCACACACTCTCCTGTTTTTATGTCACAGTTCAACAGCGCAGCTGTCAGACTGTGTTTCCTGTGTTAGTCTGTTCCTATGGTCAGACTGTGTTAGTCTGTTCCTATGGTCAGACTGTGTTAGTTTGTTCCTATGGTCAGACTGTGTTAGTTTGTTCCTATGGTCAGACTGTGTTTCCTATGGTCAGACTGTGTTTCCTGTGTTAACCTGTTCCTATGGTCAGACTGTGTTAGTCTGTTCCTATGGTCAGACTGTGTTAGTCTGTTCCTATGGTCAGAATGTGTTTCCTGTCTTAGTTTGTTCCTATGGTCAGACTGTGTTAGTTTGTTCCTATGGTCAGACTGTGTTAGTTTGTTCCTATGGTCAGACTGTGTTTCCTGTCTTAGTTTGTTCCTATGGTCAGACTGTGTTTCCTGTCTTAGTTTGTTCCTATGGTCAGACTGTGTTTCCTGTGTTAGTCTGTTCCTATGGTCAGACTGTGTTAGTTTGTTCCTATGGTCAGACTGTGTTAGTCTGTTCCTATGGTCACAGCCATTTTGTATTGCAACAATGTTAATTTAAGATTAGGTTTTTTGTTTTTTTAAGTATGACCCTTGGATTATAATGGTTATGGTTTTGAATTATGTTTTATGTACCAAACTTAGTATTTTACACCTCATTTTGAGGTGACGGGGGGTGTAAAGGCCATATATGACGTCAAAAAGGTAAATGGCGGAAAGCCGATGGACGGCGTGTAGCTCTGGTTTCAAACACTATTTTTGACCACGCTCTTGCTCCTACTTTCACCTTATAAGCAGTTTTTCGTTATGTTTGGATAAAATGACTAATTTACAACCACTTTTCATTCATCTTTTTCTGCTATAAAAGTTTCAATAAATATTTTTGTGCAACTACATCCGGAGTAAAAGTGTGCGTTCTAATAATCCAGCCAGGCTTCAACGTTTTTCACGGCATGGAACAAATGGCCGCTACATAAAGTCAAAAATAGTACATGGATCTTTGGATCATTGGAGTTTGGAACCTTGGACTACGGGAAATTGGGCATTCATTTCAGAAGATCAACCGTGGTGAACTGTGAGTAAATGGCGTTGACTATTACAAACAAATATGGGCCGCGGCGCTCAGGAAAACCATAAATGAATGGATTAAGATAAATCTTGATAAATGTTGATTGCTCTCTGATATAATAAAAGACTAAAATGGAAAAATTAATGGAGGACGACGGGGCAGTGTTTATAAAAGAAAAGCAACTGTTTAAATTAATGGCATCGCGTAGAGGAAAGTTGGGTGTCCTCACGCGAAAGCTTAATGAAATAAATGCCCTTATCGAGGCTGGTGATACAGGGGAGGAAGTAAAGCAACTTCTTGATGTTTTCAATCAATTCTTGGCAGAGTTTATGGAGCTACAAGTGACTGTTCAATCCTTATTGCCTGATGAGGAAAAAGAGCATGATCATAACGACTGGTATGAACCCAAACTGTTACACTTCAAACAATTTCTTGGCGGTATTGAATTTTGGCTTAAAGCTGATGAAATTGGTGATGAACTTGTGCAAAAGACTGCTGATTTAGAAGGTGATGCTGTTGAATCCCTAACGCCACATGACAGCATTTCACAGGCCGCAGAAAGGGCTCCAAATAAAACCTCCAGTCTAAGCAGCAAAGCATCTGCTCTATCCGAAGCACGAGTACAACGCGCTATACTGGCAGCGCAATCAGGATCACTGGACGAGGAACTTGAATTAGATATTGCAAAAATGCGAATAAAAGCAAAACAAAAGAGACTTAAAATGCAGACTAAAATAGCCGAGGCCGAAGCTAGAATTAAAGTCCTTGCTGAGTCCCACTTTTCACGCTCGGAATTGGAAAGTTGCGCAACTTCGTCGTCCAGATCGTCAACCGAATATAATGCGCCAACAACAGCAAAAAAGGTTCAAACAAAACAAAAAACACACCCTGACCAAGATGTCTCAAATAAACCTATGCCCACACAATCTCTGGTTAAATCAGATACAAAAGAGCAATTTCCAGTTCAAACCAAAAGGCTTAGTAGCCAAAACCCAGTCGACCATAAAACTCCAAAGGAAAATGAGTGTCTCGCTGATGTCATGAAAAGACAAAATGAAATCACTGAACTGCTGGTAAAGCAGCAGGCAATGTCACAACTTCCACAAAGAGAAATCTCAGTCTTTAGTGGTAATCCACTTCAGTTCCGATCTTTCATTAAATCATTTGAACAAGCAATTGAAGCAAAAACTGACAATATGCAACAAAGGCTGTACTACCTGGAACAGTACACAGCTGGAGAACCGAAGAATCTTGTGCGCAGTTGTTTTCATATGCCACCGGATAAAGGATACAAGGAAGCTAAGGAACAACTTGAATGGCATTTCGGAAACGAAATTAAAATCACATCTGCCCATATGGATAAGGTATGGAAGTGGCCTGCTATCAAGCCAGAGGATGCATCTGGCCTAAGATCATATGCAATTTTTCTGAAAAGTTGTCAAAACACAATGCAGGAGATGGATTATGTTACTGATCTTGAGACACCCTCCAATTTGAAGTTAATAGTTTCAAAGCTACCCTATAAACTACGCGAAAAATGGAGAACAGTTGTCTGTAACATCTATGACAAACACAAACAAAGAGCCAAGTTTAGAGATTTACTTGAGTTTATTGACAAACAGTCTCGAACCATGCTGGATCCAATCTTTGGGGAAATTCAAAGTCCGTTGAACATGAATAAACCCCCAGAAACAAAGGGGCAACATAAAACGTACCCAAAATCGAACACCAGGGGGAGCAGTTTTGCTACAGCGGTCTCGCCAATGTTAATGTCTGACCAAATAAGGTGTCAATCACATAATTACAAGCAAACACCAACCACAACCAGTAGCTTGAATGCAATCAAAAATACCTGCATATTTTGCAACAAAAATCATTCATTGGATGAATGTGAAGCTTTTCAAACTAAACCAAATAAAGACAAGGTGGAGTTCTTGAAAGTCAAAGGAATGTGCTTTGGGTGCTTAGAGAGAGGACACATGAGCAAAAGCTGTCCCAAGCGCATGTCTTGCAATGTGTGTAAACAAAGTCATCCAACAGTCCTGCACATACAAGCAAAGGGAAATCAAAGAAAGGCAACTGGTTCTGATGCAGTTGTCTCTCTGGCAACCGGTAGTGATACTGGGGCCGGAACAAAAGAGTACGCTCTAGCAATCGTGCCTGTCAAAGTAAAATTGGAAAAAGGAACAAAATGCATACAAACATATGCTTTCCTGGATCCGGGGAGCTCGGCTACATTTTGTACTGAGGAGTTGTCCATGCAGCTTCATGCCCCTGGTAGAAGAACAGAAATACTCTTGAAAACAATGGGTCAACAAAAACCAATCACTAGTTATAAAATATCTGGCATAGAAGTGGCTGCATTAGACGGCAACATATTTCTCAAACTGCCTGATGTTTTTACACAGAAATCCATTCCAGTGACACATGACAACATTCCACAAGTGAAAGATATAAGGAAATGGCCTTACCTTGAGGAAGTTGACTTGACACCAATTGACGCAAGCATTGGGCTGCTAATAGGTGTCAATGCTCCAAGAGCTTTAGAACCGTGGAAAATTATAAACAGTGTGGGTAGTGGACCTTACGCTGTGAAAACCCTTCTTGGCTGGGTTATCAATGGCCCACTTTGCTTTGGGGGGGATGGAAATGACCCCACTATTCAAGTCAACAGAATATCTGTTGCCAACTTGGAAAACCTGGTAATGAAATATTACAACCAGGACTTTTTTGAAGAACAGTACGGAAAACATTATGAATTGTCACAAGAAGATCAGCAGTTCTTGGGAATAGCGGCTGGTTCAGCTGAACTGAAAGATGGTCATTACCATTTGCGCCTTCCCTTTCGTAACTCCAGTGTAACCATGCCTAACAATATACAAGTTGCCCATCAAAGAGCTCAACATCTGTGGAAAAAGTTTGAAAAGGATGACGTATTCTACAAGGAGTATAAAGCTTTTATGGATGATGTCTTGATAAAAGGGTATGCTGAGGTTGTGCCTCAGAGTGAGCTGCAACCTGAGGCTGGCAAGGTGTGGTATGTGCCACACCATGGTGTCTACCACCCACGTAAAAATAAATTGCGTGTTGTGTTTGACTGTGCAGCAGCGTTTGGTGGAACCTCTTTGAATAAAGAATTGCTCCGAGGCCCTGATCTAACAAACACGCTACTTGGAGTATTGCTCCGCTTTCGTCAAGGCCCTGTTGTATTCATCACCGATATAGAAGGGATGTTTCACCAGGTCCGGGTAGCAAAGGAAGACGTCAACTTCTTGCGCTTTCTTTGGTGGCCAAACGGAGACGCCTCGAAGGGACTCATAGAGCACAGGATGCTTGTGCACATCTTCGGTGCTGTATCATCACCTAGCTGCGCAACATTTGCTCTGCGGAAAACAGCGGATGACAATCAAAATGATTATCCAGAGGAAGTCACAAACACCATACGACAAAACTTTTATGTAGATGACTGCCTGAAAGCAGTCCGCAACACAGAGCAGGCAACTTTTCTGTATCAACAGCTCACGGAAGTATGCTCCAAAGGAGGCTTCCACCTGAACAAATGGATCAGTAACGATCGTACTGTCCTCACTAACATTCCTGAAGAGGACAGAGCAAAGGAGGTGAGAACTCTGGATCTAAGCGAGGATCAACTGCCAATGGAAAGAGCTCTTGGCGCTCAATGGGACGTTGAAAGAGACGTCTTTACTTTCAGCATTTCAATCAAGTCCCACCAGATGACCAGAAGGGGCATTCTGTCCATTGTATGCTCCATATACGACCCCTTGGGCTTTTTGGCTCCCATCATCCTTGTAGCAAAGCAGATCTTGCAAGGTTTATGTAAACTGAAACTGAGTTGGGATGAAAACATTCCACATGATGTAGGTCAAACTTGGAGCAATTGGCTTGGCACACTCCACCTGCTGGACACTTTCAGTGTTGACAGAAGCTTTATTCCAAAAGGCTTTGGTGACTTCACATCTGCACAACTACACCACTTTTGTGATGCTAGTGAGGTAGGGTATGGCGCCGTGTCCTACCTTCGACTCACAAATAGGAAAGGTGAAGTCTGTGTGTCTTTTGCCTTTTCAAAAGCCAAAGTGGCACCTCTTAAGTGTATTACCATTCCTAGAATGGAGCTAGCAGCAGCAGTCTTAGCTGTTCGACTGGATCACATGCTGAAAACAGAGTTGCAGTTCTCATTAACAAATTCTGTATTCTGGTCCGACAGCATGACAGTACTGCAATATATTGCAAACACAAGCAAACGATTTAAGACATATGTTGCAAATAGAATCACTGTTATTCACTCTCTATCAAAGGTAGAGCAGTGGAGGCATATACCTTCAAAAGAAAACCCAGCGGATGCGGCTTCACGTGGCTTATCAACCAAAGCTTTCCTTCAATACAGAACGTGGATCAGGGGGCCGGAGTTTCTACGTGAACACTCTCAATGGCCAGGAACACTTAAAGAAAACGAAATAATTTCGAATGAAGACCCTGAGATAAAGCAAGAGGCTTCTGTTCATGTTATGTCCGTTCAGCCAATGGAAACTTCATGTCCCACCAGCAAGCTGCTTTCATACTTTTCCAAATGGACTGACCTCAAGCGAGCAGTGGCATGGCTTTTGAAGTTTAAGGACACACTTAAACAGAGAGTTGATGGAAAGAAAAAGACGAATAACACACATTCTGACAGCAACACCATATTGGATGACAAACTCAAAGGTCAAAAGAAAGATTTGACAAACAAACTTTCATTGGAGAATCTGGAGAATGCTGAGAAAGCAATAGTCAGTTTTGTGCAAAGGCAGCACTTTACTGAGGAAATCTCAGATTTGAGTGATGGAAAAACTGTAAAGAAATCCAGTCATATACACAAATTGGATCCTGTGATGATCAATGGCATCCTAAGAGTAGGTGGTCGGTTGAGTAAATCTGCCTTACCTGAAGAAGCTAAACATCCGGCCATCCTGCCAAAGCGTAGTAGCATCTCAGAGCTTGTTCTTTGCTACGTGCATGGAAAAGTTGGTCATAGTGGGAGGAATCATATGCTTTCCACTCTGCGACGGCAGTATTGGATTCCTCATGCCAATTCATTGGCTAGAAGGGTCATTGGCAAATGCATGATATGCCGCAGACAGCGTCAAAGACCTGGAGAACAAAAAATGTCTGACCTCCCATCTGACAGACTTTCAATGGACCTCCCTCCATTCACTCTAGTTGGAATAGATTACTTTGGACCCATTGAGGTAAGAAGAGGAAGGATTACTGTTAAGAGGTATGGCGTCATATTCACATGCCTAACATGCCGTGCTGTCCACCTTGAAGTGGCCCATACGCTGGACACAGATTCCTGCATCAACGCAATCCGAAGGTTTATCTGTAGGAGAGGACAGGTCAAAGAAATCAGAACAGATAATGGAACAAATTTTGTGAGTGCAAATCGTGAATTGAAACAGGCACTACAAGACATGAATCAAAATAAAATACAAAACGCACTTACACAGGACGGGATCAAATGGACCTTTAATCCACCTCACGGCGCACACCATGGTGGCGTTTGGGAGCGTCTAGTGCAACAAACCAAAAGGATCCTCTGCTCTATCACTAAACAGCAAACTGTTGATGATGAAACCCTCAGTACCATACTATGTGAAGTTGAGGCTATTTTGAATGAAAGACCGATAACACCATCCAGTGATGACCCTAACGACCTGGAGGCGTTAACCCCAAATCACCTTCTACTTTTAAAAGGGAAGCCCACTCTACCACCTGGTCTGTTTGACAAAAAGGACACATATGGAAAAAGACGCTGGAAACAAGTACAATACATAAGCGACCTATTTTGGAAAAGATGGGCGAAAGAATACCTCCCCATAATGCAACAACGTCAAAAGTGGAACAAACCCCATCGAGGCTTCTTAGTGGGGGATCTAGTCCTTATAGTCGATGATTCTGCCCCCAGGAATTCATGGTCCATGGGGCGCATTATAGAAACTATGAAAGACTGTAAAGGTTTTGTTCGGAGGGTACGTGTTAAGACACAAACCAACGAATTAGAAAGACCTATTACTAAGTTGTGCCTTTTGTTAGAAGCACAATAGGTTTGGCAAGCCTAAGTTGATGTATATGTGCATGAGGTTTTTAATGTTAAACAGTGAAAAGACAGTTGGATCTGGAAGCACGCTTGAATGGCTGCTGCATGTAAATGAACTGATGTTTAGTAGATGCATAATGTTTTCTCTGCTTAAATGAGTGTTTGCTTTTGAACTCTTGGAAATCTTGACCTCAAAGGGTTTTTGCTATTATGGACATTATAGACTGGAAAAACAAAGAAAAATAATTAGACTTTTATGGACACTCTGGACTCTCACACACACATGTGCTCACACACACACACACACACACACACACACACACACACACACAATGAATGGACTTTGGTTAACTGGGCACTAATTGATATTGATATGTACTGCTAACACTATGTCGAATCCGTGGATGCTTTGTACTATGGTTAATGTATCATGACGTATGAATTATTACTTTAATGACTGTAATGGATGTATAATTTTGATAACTGTTTGTATGCAAAATTAGGGGCCGGAATGTTACAGCCATTTTGTATTGCAACAATGTTAATTTAAGATTAGGTTTTTTGTTTTGAATTTAAGTATGACCCTTGGATTATAATGGTTATGGTTTTGAATTATGTTTTATGTACCAAACTTAGTATTTTACACCTCATTTTGAGGTGACGGGGGGTGTAAAGGCCATATATGACGTCAAAAAGGTAAATGGCGGAAAGCCGATGGACGGCGTGTAGCTCTGGTTTCAAACACTATTTTTGACCACGCTCTTGCTCCTACTTTCACCTTATAAGCAGTTTTTCGTTATGTTTGGATAAAATGACTAATTTACAACCACTTTTCATTATAATCCAAGGGTCATACTTAAATTCAAAACAAAAAACCTAATCTTAAATTAACATTGTTGCAATACAAAATGGCTGTAACACTGTGTTTCCTGTGTTAGTCTGTTCCTATGGTCAGACTGTGTTTCCTGTGTTAGTCTGTTCCTATGGTCAGACTGTGTTTCCTGTGTTAGTCTGTTCCTATGGTCAGACTGTGTTAGTCTGTTCCTATGGTCAGACTGTGTTAGTTTGTTCCAATGGTCAGACTGTGTTAGTCTGTTCCTATGGTCAGACTGTGTTCACTGCCTGGGTCAACTTTTTCCTATGGCCTGCCTGTTTAACACTATTGATCAATTCAATTAATATACTTCTAAATTAAATCACCATCTCCATTTGTACAGTGTACATTTAGACGGGATACATTTGTCCTGATAGCTTTGTGCACACCTTATTATCCAAACGAATTATTATTAATAATAATAATAATAATAATAATAATAATAATAATAATATTATTATTATTATTATTATTATTATGTTGTATAGCTGTCAAAAATGGTTTGTGGCTGTTTAGTGGAATGAAAACAAAATGGTTTTACTTCCTCACAAATGACTCATAACATTGTTCAGATATCCTGTTTTAAATTTGCAATCCGATAGTAGTTTAGTCAGTCCCATAAGAAACCCCCACATCAGGTCTGCACATCGAAGGGTTCAGAACAGGATGCATCAATCCTCTCTGTCAGAGTGTGTGGACCCTGTTTGGACGGATGTGCCAGCGGGACGGGCAACAGGAAGGGTCCCATTTGGGTTTTGGGATGCTCCGAATGAAAACACATTAGTAGACGCTGCTTAGTTTCAGTTATCTGACTCAGCCTGGGTGGACATGTGTCTGTCGGTGAGTGAGTGGACAGGTGCCGGTCCCTTTCCTTGGAAAGTGCCCCTCACCAGCAGCATGCTCCAGACACTGCAGAGAAAAACAGGCTTCACCAGCCCCAAACAAAGGCGTCCTTATACTCAGACAGACCCATAGGCCTGCTGTGGGGATGTGGCTGCCGTGGCAACGGGGCTGCCGTGGCGATGTGGCCATCATAATCTGCACCCACGTCTCATTCAGCCAACGGCAACTTCAAACCAAAACAACTCGTGACAACCGTATCCAAGCGTTCCTGATCTCATCATAGGAATATCAAACACCCCCCCCTGATCTCATCATAGGAATATCAAACACCCCCCCCTGATCTCATCATGAATATCAAACACCCCCCCTGATCTCATCATAGGAACATCAAACACCCCCCCCCCCCCCCCCCGATCTCATCATAGGAACGTCAAACCCCCCCCCCCCCCGATCTCATCATAGGAATATCAAACACCCCCCCCCCCCTGATCTCACCATAGGAACATCAAACACCCCCCCCCCTGATCTCATCATACGAATATCAAACACCCCCCCCCCCCCCCCCCTGATCTCATCATTGGAACATCAAACACCCCCCCCCCCTGATCTCATCATAGGAATATCAAACACCCCCCCTGATCTCATCATAGGAATATCAAACACCCCCCCCTCCCTGATCTCATCATAGGAACATCAAACACCCCCCCCCCTGATCTCATCATAGGAATATCAAACACCCCCCCCCCCCCTGATCTCATCATAGGAACATCAAACACCCCCCCCCCCGATCTCATCATAGGAACATCAACCCCCCCCCCCCCCTGCCGCTCTCTTGTCTTTTACATGTTACAACACAGTGAACACCACATGTCCCAGTATTACCAGTGCAAAAAGTATTCTCATATTAGCTGTGGGTTACCACTAAGTGTGTCGTGAGAAGTTCACAATGTGTCGGCAGATATCACAACGCTGCTGTTATTGACCTGTATGAGATTCACAAACAATCTGTGACCACACCAAACACAACTAGTCCTGTCCTAACACACACACACACTGAAACATACGCAACTAGTCCTGTCCTAATACACACACACACTGAAACACACGCAACTAGTCCTGTCCTAACACACACACAACACACACACACACACACACACACTTAAACACACACAACTAGCCCTGTCCTAACACACACACACTGAAACACACACAACTAGTCCTGTCCTAACACACACACTGAAACACACACAACTAACCCTGTCCTAACACACACACACACACACACACACTGAAACATACACAACTAGCCCTGACCTAACACACACACACACTGAAACATAAGCAACTAGTTCTGTCCTAACACACACACACTGAAACATACACAACTAGTCCTGTCCTAACACACACACACACTGAAACACACACAACTAGCCCTGACCTAACACACACACACACACACTGAAACATACGCAACTAGTCCTGTCCTAACACACACACACTGAAACACACACAATTAGTCCTGTCCTAACACAAACACTGTAAAAACTTTAGCTTTGAAAAGTTCACTTTGTGCATTTAATAAAATTTGATGGTCAACAAGTAGAAAACTGAAGTATGATCATTATTGTGTATTGTAAGTTTTGAAACGTGTGGTTTGGTTTATTATTTTTTTTTTTCTGCGTAGATGATTGAGTTGCCTATTCAAATGATGTGATGTTTAAAAGGGAAGGCATATAAAGCTATAGCTTCAAACTTCAGACTATTCTTTGTCTCTTTTGTGTCTTTGTTTCTTTTGTTTGTTGGTTTTCCTTTACATTTAATGTAATTTGTACAAATTTATTTCTATGATCATTCATCTTGGAAAATTTAAATAATGACCGAAATAAATAGTCAGAATTGCTACTGAAAACAGCAAACACATTGCGTTGTCCTGGTAGCAGATAGCTCAGTTAACCCTGTCCTAACTGGCAACAATTCTCTCTGCACAAAACACGCAAATGCCTACATCACCACAAGCGTAAAACGGTGGGACTTGCATCACTTGCATTCAGCAATTAATTTATCAACAGATCTAATATACAGTGAGACAACAATACACACGGTTCACAATAATAATAAAAAAACACAAGCTTTCTAAAATTCCTGTATCATTTAAGATTGGTGCGGCAGCCCGATACAGTTGAAACGACAGCCCATTTAAAAAAGTATAAGCTTACCTAGCTGTCCAACACACCCCAAACCACAGCAATGTCCTGATTAGCTTCCTCCTCCCTCTTTCTGGGTTTACTGCGGTTGTCTGTGGCAGCTCTATGTCCTTTGGTCATCTACGTCCTTACATAAGTGACTGGATTGAATTTGACCAGGGGGGGTCCAACGAGATTAAGACAAAGTAAATATGATATGCTGGATGTGTGCAGAGAGGCACGGTTTGGGGTGCAAATCAAGTTCATTTGAGAAAATCCACACTCACATTCTGCACTTGATATGGGAATGCTATTGACAGCAACAAACAGTCCCCTCAGTTCATCTGGGATCCATTTTCCATCTGAATCTCTGTACTCCCTGTAGGCCCGAATAACTGCGCGCGGGCTGTCAATGTCAAAGCACTGGCACAGCGATTCACTTTCGGTCTCTCCATACTTAGCATTTGTGTCCTTCTCAGGCCAGTACTGAACATAGAGAACCTGCAACTCCTCAATAAACTTGTTATATTCAGTTTTGTCGGGCAACCGCCCCCTTGAGATAACATACGGGCCTCCAAGTTCTTAGCCAAACTTAGGAAAGAACGCAGCTTTTCCTGCGTTCAGTGTGAAACCCTGGAAAGAGTTTTCCTCAATTCCATGCTGGCTGAGTTCAGTGTAGCGCCCTGGCCGCTCGGACATTGCCTCAAATACCCTGACTTCCCTACAAATTGCTCCGTGCGCTGAAATTATGGTACTTTTCTCTTTTTTGAAGCTCAAGTGACAGTTCAGATAATTCTTGCAAAGCATCGCACATGATGCCCAGGTTGTTTACAAACGCATGAAGAAGAGAGAAATGTGCATAGCAGGTCCAGACTGACTGCCAACTGTAATCTGTACTAAAGTGTCATCTTTCGCCTGCTGCTAAATGAGCCTTTGTCCGGGCATGTTCCAATACTTTTTTTCTGAGTGCCCGTTGCTGTTTTTTGATAGCAGAAGCAGATGTTACTTTACAAAACACCCATTCCTTTGCTAATTTCATCCCCCCTGTTTTCTCTGGCCCCAAAGACTGACTACCAACTGACTAATCCCCCCTGTTTTCTCTAAAGTGTCATCTTTCGACCCTTATCATCCCCCCTGTTTTCTCTCATCCCCCCTGTTTTCTCTGGCCCCAAAGACCCTACTGACTCATCCCCCCTGTTTTCTCTGGCCCCAAAGACCCTACTGACTCATCCCCCCTGTTTTCTCTGGCCCCAAAGACCCTAGAAGCAGTTGTTACTGTTTTCTCTGGCCCCAAAGACCCTACCCATTCCTGTTTTCTCTGCTAATTTCATCCCCCCTGTTTTCTCTGGCCCCAAAGACCCTACTGACTTATGTAGAATATTCAGAATAAACAATCTGTGGCACAAGGAGGCCTTGTGAACACATGTGGGAACACAGTTGGTTTGGGAGAGCAGAGAGGAGATATGGGAACGGTGTGAATGGAGGGTGCTGCAGGGCTTTCATGTCTGTCTTGTCAAATAAAGCCACCTTTTCCAAGCCAAAAACATTGCCTCTGAATTCCTGCAAACATCGGGGTAAGTGTTATTTTAATGAGGAACAAAATACACAACACTTACATGTTATACAGCCCAAATTTGAATTGTCCATTACAAGCCAGGGGTAGTAGGTCTGCTTAACCTTGTACTGCGCTGCTGTCCAGATAGTTGAGCATTGCATCCCTGACCTATCGCTAGACTCGTCTCCGCTGAAAGCACTCTCCTCTTCCTCCAAATTTGACTTGCTGTGTGGGTCCACGTCCTCCTGCTGTTGAACTTGGCTAGCCGTTTCTGTGGGATCCTCCTGTTCCTGGTAGACCTGGCTAGCTGCTGCTGTGGTAGCCCGCTGCTCCTGCCGGTGAACTTGGCTAGCTGCTACTATGGTGGCTACGGCCACAGTAGCCTCTTGCAGCTGCTCGGGCTCGCTAGCATGGTCGCTGCCACCGCCCTCGTGTGTGGTCGTTTCCACTCCGACTCGTTTAGGAGCACCATGCAATTCTTTTGTTTTGAAAAAGAATAGCAAATTTAACTGTCTTTTGGACATGATTTTCTGCGTGTGGTGTTGGCTATTTTATGCACCAGGAGTCTGCCTGCAGCAGCAGGTTTTGGCAATTTTTCCCCTCTGTGTACATGACAGATCTAATTACGTAGGGAGTTTTTCACTCAATGCGCGCCTACAGTTAGATCCACCAACATTTCATTCACCAGCATTTTAAGAATCTTTAATAATTCAAGTAAAAAAATGTAATGGTTTGGCAATTAGTCTGTACGTTAAAATATTTATAAAATTGCTTGTTTTTAAACCACGAGAGGTACTGGATCCTCACAAATAGGTACCAGAACACCAGCAGTCTAAAATTGAGAGGTCCCGGATCCTTTTCCGCCAGGATCCGGCTCAAATTAAGCACTGCCTACGCTGCTCTAAACCTTCCTCTGCCTGCTGTGTTCACCTTGGCAACTCGCCAAATTCTCTGGACTCAGAGAGAGACAGAGACAGAGACAGAGACAGAGACAGAGACAGAGGTCTAGGTCTCTGCTCTAGAACAGAGAGATTAATTGATGTTCATTTTGGTGGAGGGGTTAGGAAAGGTTCTGCCATTGTGCCCGAATGGCCCCACTTGAAGAGCGGACATATCAAAGCAATTCAAACCCTTGACACGGAGTGTGGCAGCGAGGGGACATTTTGCAGGCTTGGCCGTTAGCGCACATGCACACACGTGCAAGTTTGAAGTTTGTTCAGCTGAGCTTTGTTTTTAAGTTTGTTTAGTAGCTTATGAGTTAAATTAAAAAGTTTTTCTTCGGGTCAACCACGTCATAACTCAAACTAACAGTTCCTCCGTAAAGCATTGTTGATTTCTTGACTCGAACCAAAACAATAAGAGTTTGATTTCCACTACAATGTAAGCCCCACCGTGACAGCTATTCAAGTTTCATTGAATCTGTTTTGAATGCACCGAATCAAACGCACCTGAATGTATCTGGCATGTCCCGTTGGTGGTGGTGGTCGTGGATTGTGATGGTTTGATTTCTGTACCCTGTGCCCCAGGTGCAGCAGCAGACCATCACTTCCCTGGCCGTCGCCCAGGCTCTGGCAGACGACGTCGACTGTCACGTCTTCCCCTTCCGGGAATTTGGGAAGGGACGCATCAAGAAGCTCCGCATCAGCCCTGACGCCTTCATCCAGATAGGCCTGCAGCTGGCCTACTACAGGGTGAGGAGGAGGATGAGGAGGGAGGGAGGGAGGGAGAGAAGGGAAGGGACGCATCAAGAAGCTCCGCATCAGCCCCGACGCCTTCATCCAGATAGGCCTGCAGCTGGCCTACTACAGGGTGAGGAGGAGGAGGATGAGGATGAGGAGGGGGAGGGGGAGGGAGGGAGGGAGGGAGAAAAGGGAAGGGACGCAATGCAACGCATCAGCCCCAACGCCTTCATCCAGATAGCCCTGCAGCTGGCCTACTACAGGGTGAAGTGGAGGAGGATGAGGAGGATGAGGAGGGAGGGAGGGAGGAGGAGGAGGGAGTGACTTCATCCAAGTCAAGGTTGCAGTCAGTCAACGACTGTGAGTTCAGAGATGGGAGGTGACCTTCCTAAAATCAATAATCATATATGTTTATATGTTATAGTTTATTAGTTATCAATAAAAAATCAATAATCATATCCTTCGCTTCAGACATGTTCAGTTCCAGGACACCATGCAACAAAATTATTTACGACCGGACATCATCAGCAAACTTTATTATGTGTCTGTTCCAAACATAGTTTGACAGCTGTTTGTGTGAAGGATCTAGAGACGGGGAGAGAGAGTGCACATCCCTGGGTGTGAACCTGTGGAAGAATGGAGTTTATTTAAGAGGACACCATGAACCTATAGTCAAATATAGTCGATCAGTGTTTAGGAACCTTCAAGCAGTAATCCATAAGTTCCTGTTTCACAGGGGTATAAATTTGAGGTGACACAGAGGCCACATTACCGATCATGTGAAATCACAAACAAATCAAACGAAGGAGCAGTGTTGAGCTTCATAAGTAAATAAATAACATATATTTGGGCAAAGGCCAAAGGCCATCTATCTATTGACAAAGGCCATCTATTGACAAAGGCATAGAAATGCATGGAAGGCCATGAATTATCTATTGACAAAGGCACAAAAATGCATGCATTTCTGTGCCTTTGTCAATAGATAATTCATGGCCTTCCAGTGAAGTAGTCCATACGCAGACATGCTCGAGAGCCAAAGGCAAAAGCATCGAAGAGGCCACGAAAAGACGTCGTTGGCAAGGACTCAAAGATGCATTGAGAAACCAAACGGTAGTAAATGGCACGCTTTGATTGAGAGAGAAATACAAAACCAGAAAATGACCGTGAGAGAATTCTGTTGGCATAGAACAGTGCACCATTCAAACAGGCTTTAGTTTCATTCTAGGTTACATTACAAATGGGTTCCGTTATATTGTTACTGGCCCGTTGACTTGCTGACATGCACTGACTTCAGTTCCTCCTTCAATTGTAATCTTCAGGTCAAAGTTCATAGGTCAGAGATCATTTTATAGTTATTCTAAGGAGTCAGTGGTAAATCAAACTAGACACTTTATTTGCACTCTGACTGCTGCCTTTCCCGTGCCCATCTTATCTTCTCTTCCTTTAACCTCTCTCTCTCTCTCTCTCTCTCTCTCTGCAGGACCGGGGGACTTTCTGTCTGACCTACGAGGCCTCTATGACTCGTCTGTTCCGTGAGGGTCGCACGGAGACGGTCCGTTCCTGTTCTAAACAGAGCTCCGCTTTCGTGCGAGCCCTGGAGGGCGGAGAGGTATTCTGGGAAAATACTCAAATCTGATAACGTGTTTCCTACGTCGATTGTCTTCTAGAACAATTTAGTGTTTTCCTTGGTGTTACGTCCCTTCAGCTGAACGGCTAGTCTAGGGCGCTGAAGGACCGAACATTTTCCAGAGAATGCAATGCGGTGGTGGTGTGTGGACACAATACTAGGCTAGACAACTCCAACCGCTAAAATGTTGTCTTAACGGGACACAATTCACGCAGCGGCGATACTACAGCTATACGAACAGTGCCAAATCAAAGAAACGAACAATCGAGCTAAGCTGCCTATAACAAGCTTCCTGTCAAAACTACACGGGGTGGCACCGCTCCTAAACTAATGTTCCTAAACAGAGCATACACTACCTGAAGTAAAATGTAAACCCACGGGTATCTAAACTAGCTGCGCTCCGGGAGAAAATAAAGCGCAGTTTGCGTACTGGCAAAATAAAGGGATCAGAATTAACAAAAACACAAAACACAGTACCGAGTACTGGTAATACGGGGAAAGGGTAAAGAACAAACTAAGCACTGAATATAATACAGAATCAAAAGGGAGGGGAAAACAGGTACAAACTAAGCACTGAATATAATACAGAATCAAAAGGGCAAGGAGAAAAACCAAACAAAAGCTATAGCTACAGAAACTAAGGAAGCGTCGAAAGGGGACATGCAAACACACTGAATCTCTATAAGTCTAGTTAGCACTCGCTAGCAAGATGAGCAGACAGACGATACAATCGGGATAAACCCTCTAGCCAACGAACGGAACACAGAACACCAAAAGACAGAATACCCAAAACACATACTTTACTAATTGAGAGCGAGCTCTAAACACATCGAACACACAGAATACAAATCTAATCTCGCTCTGACGAGACTGGCGGGGAGAAGGGTTTTAAACTAGACGGATCTGCTCCTGATTGGTCCGTCAACGGATGGCTGATGGTGTGTGATGAGGGGGAGGGAACCAACGGAAAGCAGGCGGCAAATCTGAATGAAGGGAATAGTGAAGGGAAAAAACAGAAGGGAAGACAAAATGCACATACACACATACACACATACACACACACAATACAAACAAAATATGGGTGGCTGTAACACAAAGATCAAACCCCTAAAATGGTGACGCCTGTTTTGGGTTTGTTCTTTAGAAGCTTACGATGGAGAGCACCTTATTGTTTTTCTAGTACTTCATCTTGTAGCGTGTCCCTCAGTGGTGGAATGACCTCCCCACCAACATTACGACCGCATCGTCTTTGTACACTTTCCGCCAACACTTTAAAGACTCACTTGTTTCGACTAGGTGATTAGGTCAGGGATGCACTTATTTTATCTACCGGACTTTTACCTTCTCTTTTTGTAGGCACTGTTTTTTGCAAGTGCTGAATGATGGTAATGTAATGTGTCCTCCATCTGGGCGGCGCTAACCTAAATATCTTTATCTATTTGACTCATTCCATGTCTAGCAGAAGACTTATCTAATTTGATTTGATTGTCTTATTCAACAAAAACTAGTCACTGTTTAATCACAAAAGGACTTAGGGAAGAGGCAGACTTGCGTCTGCTTCGTAACCATGGTAACAGTCCAACAGTCGATGGCTCTCCTGGCCGCTAGTGTAATGTCCATGGGGTGCTGGATTTATAATAATTTAGGTGCACCTTTCAAGTAACCCAGGGACACTTTACGAATAAAAAGCAGCCTTAGAGTTAAAACAATTATTGTGAAGTGGTAAACAAATGTATTCATTGATTGGGAATGAATCTAACCCTAAAGGGGAAAAAAAACATCCTCTTTATTAGAATGTGCAGAACAAAGGTTCAAATACCCCGTAATGAATGAGTGCATTTGTTTTGATTCCAGGAGGTTAGATACAAAGGTTTTATTAAAACAAATATATCTATAGTTATTAAGCCAATCATTTTATACGGCTGGACTTTACTGATCTTCTTCCTATTAGGTGTGTTATGTCCAGCACGTTCATAACGAAGCCGGCAGCTCCAGAAGCTAGCTAATGTTTAACCAAAAAATAATTTAATTACAGCAACTCAAATATAATTATATATACGTATATATAATGGATTCCTCTGTAATGAGAAACTAGACAGCACATGTTCTTCTTGTGTCTCTGTTTGTGAATGGGACACATTTTAGAAGGAACACCCTGCTTTTCTTTATTATTATTGCGTAGTAGTTGTTGTTGTTGTTGTTGCTTTGTTTGAAGGAAGGTCAGCTGCTCTTGACACCCAGCAGAGCAAATAGGAGCGATATTAGCCCCCATGTTAGACTTGTTGATCTGCATCACAGTGTGACCTGGCATAGCAGAGCAAATATGAGGAATTTACAGTGTATCAAGAAAGGATTCATACCCCTTCACTTTTTCCACATTTTTTTATGTTACAGCCTAATTCCAAAATGGATTAAATAAAAAAGTTTTCTCAACGTTCTACATACAATACCGCATAATGACAAAGTGAAAAAGGTTTTTCAGAATTTTTTGCAAATGTATTAAAAATAAAAAAATAAAATATCACATGTACATAAGTATTCACACCCTTTGCTGTGACACTCAATATTGAGCTCAGGTTCATCGTGTTTCCACGGATCATCCTTGAGATGTTTCTACAACTTGATTGGAGTCCACCTGTGGTAAATTCAATTGATTGGACATGATTTGGAAAGGCACACACCTATTTATATAAGGTCCCACTGTTGACAGGGCATGTCAGAGCACAAACCAAGTTATGAAGTCCAAGGAATTGTCTGTAGACCTCCGAGACAGGACTGTATCGAGGCACAGATCTGGGGAAGGGTACAACAAAATGTCTGCAGCATTGAAGGTCCCAACGAGCACAGTGGTCTCCATCATTCGCAAATGGAAGAAGTTTGGAACCACCAGGACTCTTCCTAGAGCTGGCCGCCCGGCCAAACTGAGCAATCGGGGGAGAAGGGCCTTGGTCATGGAGGTGACCAAGAACCCGATGGTCACTCTGACAGAGCTCCAGTGTTCCTCTGTGGAGATGGGAGAAGCTTCCAGAAGGACAACCATCTCTGCAGCACTCCACCAATCAGGCCTTTATGGTAGAGTGGCCAGACGGAAGCCACTCCTCAGTAAAAGGCACGACAGCCAGCATGGAGTTTGCCAAAAGGCACCTAAAGGACTCTCAGACCATGAGAAACAAAATTCTCTGGTCTGATAAAACCAAGATTGAACTCTTTGGCCTGAATGCCAAGCGTCATGTCTGGAGGAATCTAGGCACTGCTTATCACCTGGCCAATACCATCCCTACAGTGAAGCATGGTGGTGGCAGAATCATGCTGTGGGGGTGTTTTTCAGCGGCAGGAACTGGGAAACTAGTCAGGATCAAGGGAAAGATGAATGCAGCAATGTACAGAGATACACAGTCAAGATAACAAAGGAGTGGCCTTGGGACAAGTCTGTGAATGTCCCTGAGTGGCCCAGCCAGAGCCCAGACTTGAACCCGATTGAACATCTTTGGAGAGATCTGAAAATGGCTGTGCACCGACGCTCCCCATCCAACCCGATGGAGCTTGAGACGATCTGCAAAGAAGAATAGGAGAAACTGCCCCAAAATAGGTGTGCCAAGATTGTAGCATCATATTCAAGAAGACTTGAGGCTGTAATTGCTGCCAAAGGTGCTTCAACAAAGTATTGAGTAAAGGGTGTGAATACTTATGTACATTTTAATTATTATTATTTTTTTTTTCATTTTTAATACATTTGCAAAAAAAAAAAGACTTTGTCTTTATGCGGTATTGTGTGCAGAATGTTGAGAAATTTTTTTAATTTCATCCATTTTGGAATTAGGCTGTAACATAATAAAATGTGGAAAAAGTGAAGGGTTATGAATACTTTCTGGATGCACTGTAGGCCCCCATGCTAGACTTGTTGATCTGCATCACAGTGTGACCTGGCATAGCAGACTGCACAGGGCCCTAGGCCTATGAATAACCTACTGATCTATTGATCTACATCACAGTGGGACCTGGAATAGCAGACTGCACAGGGCCCTAGGCCTATGAATAACCTACTGATCTATTGATCTACATCACAGTGGGACCTGGAATAGCAGACTGCATAGGAGTGACTCAGGGCCCTATTTTATATTGATTATCAACTCCACACCAATGTCCTAGAGTTAGTCATGTGACCGAGTGGCTTAAACAGTTAAACATTCTTCGTCTAGCTAAACTGTGTTGGTCCACATCACTGTCAATGTATGACAGGATTATACACAAATATTACCCGCATACCTAAATGAATGGTCATCTTAATTATTAACAGCTTGTACATATTTGACTGTCTGGTAGATCTATATAAATTACAAAATATTTGCCAAATCAGTGCTTGATTTTCTGTTTCTTTTCAGGAGGCGGAACAATGCAGGCGGCTCTTCCAATTGGCTTCCGAGAAACACCAGAACCTCTACCGATTGGCCATGACTGGATCCGGCATTGACAGACACCTGTTCTGCCTATACGTGGTGTCCAAATACCTGGGGGTGGAGTCTCCTTTCCTCAAGGAGGTACGGCCTTCATAAAATAAAACAATTGATGTAATTTTAAAGGGCCGCCCTAAATTATAATAATAATAGATTGCGTTTGATATGGTGCTTTTCTAGACACCCAAAGCGCTTTACGCTGTAGGGGGAGGCTTACAGTCTGGTCTCCAGTGTGTAGCACCCACCTGGGTGATGCCACGGCAGCCATTTTGTGCCGGACTTGCTCACCACGCATCAGTGTAGGACCTACTGAGAGCCACAAGGGGCAGGAGAGGGGATCAACGAGCCAATCAGGAGCCGAGGGATGATTTAAGTGGCCAGGGTTGATGGGGGCACGTTGGGCTTTTTAGCCAGCAAACTAGGGTTAACACCCCTACTCTTTAGAAGTGCCAAGTATGATGTTAAAAGCGACATCTTACCCTTTTGTGAGTTAGTGTGATGACTCACTTGACAGATTTCAGCTGTCTGGAATAGTATGTGATTTGTAGAAGAATTTGTTTAACCCTTGACCTTTGATCTCACTTGACCTGTTCCTCCCCCTCCAGGTGCTCTCTGAGCCGTGGCGTTTGTCCACCAGTCAGACTCCGGTCCAGCAGATGGAGCTGTTTGACCTGAAGAACAACCCCGACTTCATATCGCTGGGAGGTGGCTTCGGGCCAGTGAGTGTCAGCCTGTCTAACACTGTCACACACACACACACACACACACACACACACAGGGCCATACAGTATGCCCCCCCGCAGCCCCCGCCTGTCAAACAACTGTTATGATAAGAATTAAAAACAACATGGGGGGGGGGGGGACCTCACGTGTTTGCGTTACTGTGCTGGTCACACACAGACACACAGACACACACACACACGCACACACACATCATGTTTCATGAGTAGCATGTATCTAATCGTGTGTGTGTGTGCGTGCGTGCGTGCGTGCGCGTGTGTGTGCGTGCTAGGTGGCTGACGATGGCTACGGCGTGTCCTACATCATCGTGGGAGAAGACATGATCAACTTCCACGTCTCCTGCAAACGCTCCTTCCCTGACACGGTTAGTGGTGGCACTGACTTTGAGTGGGGGCCTGAAGTTAGCACGGACACACAGGGAAATGACCATGTGATCTGAACTGAAGCTGTAGATACGACTACACTGGTGCTATTGATAAGAAGTGTCTGAAGTTAACACAGACACACAGGGAAATGGCCTTGTATAACAATGTGATGTGATTTGATCTCTCTCTCTCTCGATCTCTCTCTTCCCCTGTTCTTTCTTTCTCTCTTCCCCTGTCTCTCTCTCTCTCTCTCTCTCTCTCTCTCTCTCTCTCTCTCTCTCTCTCTCTCTTTCTCTCGATCTCTCTCTTCCCCTGTTCTATCTTTCTCTCTTCCCCTGTTCTCTCTCTCTCTCTCTCTCTCTCTCTCTCTCTCTCTCTCTCTCTCTCTCTCTCTCTCTCTCTCTCTCTCTCTCCCTTGCTGTTTCCTCCAGGACTCCCATCGCTTTGGGGCTCAGATCAGCCGGGCTCTGCTGGACCTCCTGTCTCTCCTCTCCTCCTCGGACTCCAAAAGCCCTTCCTCCTCCTCCTCCTCCTCCTCCTCCTCCAGTGCCATCAAGACTCAGGACAAGAAGATCCTTTGAGATCCATACCACTGACCTGAGCCTCTCCAGTCTGAGAATGACGGACAGGGCAAGTGTATTTTGGAGGATTTCAGTGAGACTTTCTGACAAAACATAACTGACAGTTGATCAACCCAATTCAAAGACATAGATATCCACAGAACACAGAATACTGTGTAATATTCTTACTTTATCGAGCATGACATATCTTAACATTAGTTCTGTTTGACTATTGATAAGTCAAAGTGATATTTTGGCCCAGTCTTGAGAAAAATGTTTTAGTCCCTTACAAAAAATGTTTGTGGTCTGTAGTTTTTTTAAACTTATCTCATGTTTCTGTGGATGTAGTCAAGCTGTCGTATTCATACTTGGCCACTAAGCAAATGGCATGTTTATAAAATGGTGTCTTGGTGACAGCCCATTTAACTAGCGAACACTTTAATAGCAAAGAATTGCTTTATATATATTATTGGCAAAAGGTTTATTTCATCGTTTGAAAGTTTTTCCAAACTAAAGAATGCATCCAATGGCATTAACAAGTTGACTTGAGACATTTCCATATAATTCTTTCTCAGTGAAAACATTGAAGATGAGAATCTGCTACTTTTCCCGTTGATTAGCTTATGATCATCTGTACATTAGCTATTTTCAGTGGATACCCCTACTGACTGACAGACTTGACAGCCTTTAAGTCGGCCGTAGATCTGACCCCACTGGTAACCCGTTCAAAGTAGCTGTTTCTTCTTCTGTGGTAAAGTTGCTGTCCAGGGCTATGGAGGTTCATTGGGGCTAAAGGTTGTTTAGAATGGTAGTCTTAAAAAAAGAGCTTTAGGAATTGAACAGACCATTCGTCCAGTAGGAAAATGGACGAGAAAAAGGGGGGGGGGGGGTACTGACAAGAGCAAGGAAAAGAACTCTTTATAAGAGCAAAGAATAAAGTCTCATTCCTCTTCTGCTGCTCTTTGGAACCGTGTGTCACTGTGTGGAGATTAGTGCCGGCGAAGGCGAAGCCAAAACTATAAATCTGAAAAACAACAACCTAGTAAGAAAGAAACATTTGAATGAGTTGACGCAGCTACCACCATCCTCAGTGTAATGCTGACTTCTCTTTCACAAAGGGTATATAATTAGCAGGTTCTAACACACACACACACACACACACACACACACACACACAAACACACACATACACGCACACCTCTTTATTAACACCTTTCAACTACAAGTGACATCATTCATAACTGGGGTGGGTTATGGTGAAACAAGGTCAGGAATGATACAGGCTTTCTTCTGTTGTTTTCCTGTTCCTGTTGTTTTGCTTTTCTACGTTGTTTATTTATGATGGTGTCCACAGCGGCGGCCCTTTTGACTTCCATTTCAATGGAAAGAATAGGCTGACTTACTAAGCTAGATATGCTGCACGTATCCAAGTACACTGTTCTAGAACACATATCCAAATACACTGTTCTAGAACACGTATCCTTATGGATTGTTCTAGAACGTGTATCCTTATGGATTGTTCAAGAACACGTATATCTATGTATTGTTCTAGAATATGTATATCTATGTATTGTTCTATGATATGTGTCCTTATGGATTAGTCTAGAATATGTACACCTGTGCGTCGTTCTGGAACACGTATCAACATGAATGAAGAACACCTAAGCAGATGTGTTTTTCTAAAACGTGGGTACACGTGGAGATGTGTCACATTCAAGGTTTGTTTTAAGTGCCTTGCCAATAAGTCATGCTTTTTAGAAGGTCTATACTCCTGAGAGATAATGGTTGTTCCAGATCATGTAGTATTGATGCGCAACACCAGATCAATAAATCGTGCTGCGTCAGATTTGACATCTTCATGTTTAACACCTTCTGCTGGCCAATTACTTTCAGTAGACCCTGTTGAACACACTCAGTCTCAAAGCCTTAAAACAGTCGTGTTAAATCTCACTGAAGGTTTAACTGAGGTAGTTTCTAACTCAGGTTTACATTTTGCAGCTTACTTACACCTAGTCAAAGCCTTAATATTTAGTTTGTATGGAGCCAGGAGGTGGATCTCATGAGCATTAACGATGCTTTTTGAGTACTAGAGTCTTGTCTTTTTTTCTTTGTACTGTAAATCTTGTTGTTGTTTTTTTTTTATCCATTTGCTCAATTTATCTTCTCTATCAGTTTGAAAAGTGCATTTATATATCATTTGGTATTTGGTTTTATCATGGAATAAAGGGAATTAAGGAAAGCTGGAGTTAACTGGCTGTGTTGCAAGGTTGTCGGAGATATATTTTGCAAGTTAAAATCTTAATAGTATCTTTACATTGTTTTTACAGTAAAATCATGTTTGTTATAACTTTGTTATTGTTAATTCAAATTAATACTATTTAAAAAATGTGCCAATTGTTTTTTTACTAATGGTAGTTTGAATAAAAATATATTTCACGACTTATGTGTAGACCTTTGTTTTCTGTGGGCAAACTAATTATTTTTAGAGCGATTTATACAAGGGCTTAACAAAACAACACAAGTATAAAATACCAAACTAAATAAATGAAGTACACCAAAATAGGTGGTGTGTTTACATTTTGAGAGTACCTCAAAAAAGTTACATACAGGGGCTTTAAGTCAAAGGATTCAGGACTGAGTCATGACGTCTCCTTGAAAGGTTGGCGGCTCGTTATCTTCCTAGTGAGTCCTGAGAAACTACGATTGAATCTAATATAAATTGGGGCCTTTTAATACTGAAGTAATATGGAGTATTTAGCTGACATATATATATATATACACAGTACTGTGCATAAGGTTTAGGCAGGGGATGCTGTTTTGAAGGCGAAGGGTGGTCACACCAAATGTTGATTTGATACAGATTTTCTTTTCCCTCACTTTTTATTTTATTAATTTATAAAAAAAAAAAAAATAATAAATTTATCCTTTCATGTATTTTTTTTTCTAACTTTAAAGACATCACACCTGCCTAAAACCTTTGCACAGTACTGTGTGTATAGATATATATATATATATATATATATGTATATATATATATATATATATATATATATATATATAGTACATGCATACATATAGCCTATGGGCTATCTTTCACCTCTGCAAAATATAAATTGGCCTCTTGGGAAAAGCATTACTATACCGTGGGCCTCCTCTTCCGAATGTTAATAATACTAATAATACTAATAATAATAATAAAACAAAATCACCAGTAACTCTTGTCCAGGTAGCCACAATTACTCGGGACAGATTCGGCCCAAGTCTGGAGACCCCATATGTGTTATGGCCAGTGTCATGCCTCTGTTCATTTTGTTGGCTTGTTCCTTTCCCTTCTGGTCCCTCTGTGTATGTGTCTGTGGAATGGGCGTGTCTGTCTTCCTCTCCAGCTCCACCACCACACCTGTTCCTTGTTGCAATTAGCCTACCTGCCTCCAATCATTTCATCTACTCTGCAGTATATCTACCCCGGCTTTTCAAGCACTTATTGTCAGATTGTTGTTCCACTTCAGTGGACTACTCCTCGTTGTGACTACTGGACTGCCTTCTGCTCAATAAAACCATCAAAATCCTCATTCCACTCTCCTCGTCTGTGTCCTGCATTTGGGTTCGCTCCGTAATTCTTAACAGAACAATCTGACCATCATGGACCCAGCGGACATAGCCCAGTTCCGCCATGCCCTAGCAAGCCAGGGTGCCCTCATCGGAGAGCATAGCCGCGCCCTCCAAGAAGCCATGGAGGCAATACGTGGCCTTTCTGCCAACGTCACCCAGATTGGGGGCCAGCTGGACCGTGTCTCGACTCACCTGTTAAACCCTGGAGCCCAGTCTAGTCCTCCTGTTCCTGCAGCTCCCCCGAGCCAGGCAGTTCCTCAGACCAGAGAGTCTCATGTTCCAGCGCCGGAGCGCTATTCTGGAGACCATGGAACGTGCCGGGCTTTCCTCATCCAGTGCTCCCTGGTGTTTGAGCAGCAGCCCTTCACGTATGCCACAGATAAGTCCAAGATAGCTTATGTTATGGGGTTACTTAAGGGGAATGCACTAGCATGGGCATCAGCAATATGGGATAGTCAGTCTCCCGTTAGCTCCTCTTTTGATAGCTTCACATCAGAGATGAAGAAAGTTTTTGATCAATCTATAAGGGGCACTGATGCAGCAAAACGTCTTCTAACTACTCGTCAGGGTTCCCGCAGTGTAGCTGAATATGCGGTGGAATTCAGAATCACCGCTGCAGATTCCGGGTGGAACGATGAGTCTCTCGGGGGGGTGTTTCAGAATGGGCTTTGACACGGTGAAGGATGAGTTGGCCACCAAGGAAGACCCAAGCAGCCTGGATGAGCTAATCTCCTTAGCCATGAAACCGGTTAACCGTCTCCGTGAGCGTCGTAGAGAGAAGGCTAGCCGTTCTCCATCTGTGTCCTCCTCTAGCTTCACTCCACCCCACCTCCCAAGAATAAGCTCTGAATCATCTTCTGTTCCTCGCTTTCCCACCAGCCATTCCACTCCCGCCTCGCCTGGAGAGGAGCCCACGCACCTGGGCGGGCCCGCCTTTCGCCGGCGGAGCGCCTCCAGAGGGTGGAGGCTGGAGCGTGCATCTACTGTGGTCAAGCCGGCCATTTCCTGGTATCCTGTCCCCTTCGGCCAAAAGAGGAGGCTCGCCAGTGACTCTGGGGGCCCTGGCGAGCCAGTCCGCTCCCCCTACAACACCTCGGCCACATATGCAGTTTAAAGCCACTCTGTGTTGGGACCATCAATCTCTTCCCTTGCATGCTCTAGTGGACTCCGGGGCAGATGAGAACTTTATTGATTCCCACCTTGTTGCTCAGGCTGGGATAGCAGTGGAACTGTTAGCCTCTCCCCTTGACGCTAATGCGTTGGATGGGAAGCTCCTCGCCCAAGTCACTCACTGCACAAGATCCCTCTGTTTGATTCTCTCCGGCAATCATCGGGAAACCATCCGGTACCATGTCATTCCCTCACCGCATGCTCCTGTGGTCCTCGGTCAACCTTGGCTCCGACAACACAATCCCCACATCAACTGGATCTCCGGCAGAGTGGTGAGTTGGAGCGCCTTCTGTCTGTTTATCCTGCCTGCAGTTTGCTCTGGCCCCGGCGGTGGCCGCTGTTCCCTTTCCCTCTCCAGCCTTGGAACCCCCTGACCTTTCCTCTATCCCCTCTGTGTATCATGATCTAGGTGAGGTTTTTAGTGAACAGCATGCTCTCTCTCTGCCTCTGCATCGGCCGTACGACTGCGCCATGGACCTTCTTCCGGGAGCTCCCCTGCCTTCCTGTCGCCTGTTCAACCTGTCCCGTCCCAAGAGAGAGGCTATGGAAACATACATCCACGATTCTCTAGCCACAGGTATCATAAGGCCATCATCCCCGCTTGGAGCAGGGTTTTTCTGTGTCCCCAAGAAAGCAGATTCCCCACGCCCCTGCATTGACTACCGTGGCCTTAACAACATTACTGTAAAGAACAAGTATCCCCTTCCCTTGATCAACTCTGCCTTTGAACCACTCCAGGGGGCCACCATATTCACTAAACTAGACCTGAGGAAAGCTTACCATCTGGTCAGGATCCGTGAGGGCGACGAATGGAAGACAGCCTTCAACACCCCACTCGGCCACTTCGAGTACCTCGTCATGCCATTTGGTCTAACTAACGCCCCTGCTGTTTTCCAGGCCCTGGTAAATGACGTCCTCCGTGACTTCCTCAACTGCTCCGTTTGTCTACCTCGATGACATACTGATTTTCTCCCGGAACCTTGAACACATCCAGCAGTTAGACAGGTTCTCCAGAGACTCCTGGAGAACAGACTATTTGCTAAAGCAGAGAAATGCGAGTTCCACGTAAGCTCCGTCCGTTTCCTGGGTTACATCGAGAGAGGGCAAGTGAGGGCAGACCCAGAGAAGATTCAGGCAGTTGCACAGTGGCCCAAACCCTCCTCTCGGAAACAGCTCCAGCGGTTCCTTGGCTTCGCCAATTTCTACCGCCGGTTTGTCAGGGACCACTGTCGTGTTGCAGCACCTCTCACCCGGTTCACCTCATCTCTCTCTCCCTTCTCCTGGTCCCCTGAGCCGGATGTCGCCTTCTCCAAGTTGAAGGAACGCTTCACCTCTGCCCCTATACTCATCCAGCCAGACCCTACTCGCCAGTTCGTGGTGGAGGTGGATGCCTCTGACACTGGGGTTGGGGCAGTCCTATCCCAGCGCTCGGCCACAGACCAAAAACTCCACCCTTTTGCTTTTTTCTCCCATCTGTCCCCAGCAGAGAAGAATTATGACGTTGGGAACTGGGAGCTCTTGGCTGTTAAACTCGCCTTGGAGGAATGGAGACACTTGCTGGAGGGGTCGGAACACCCGTTTGTGGTATGGACGGACCATAAGAACCTCTCCTACATCCAAAATGCCAAACGCCTCAATTCCCGCCAGGCCCGCTGGGCTTTTTTCTTCGGGCGCTTTTAATTTTTCACTCACCTACAGACCTGGCACCAGAAATCTCAAGGCCGACGCCCTCTCCCGTCAATATGTTTCTGAAGAAGCCCCTACCAACCCAGACACCATCCTCCCCTCATCCTTGTATGGTGGCTGCGCTGAGTTGGCAGATTGAGTCCATGATCAGGGAAGCCCAGCGTGCACAACCAGATTCAGGTAATGGGCCTCCCAACCGTCTTTTTGTACCTGATTCTGTCCGCTCCCAGGTCCTCCAATGGGGTCATGCCTCCCGGTTTGCCTGCCATCCGGAAATCAGTCGTACCCTATCCCTCCTGAATCGATCCTTTTGGTGGGCCACCATAGACTCCGATACCCGTGCCTTTGTGCTAGCCTGCAACGTTTGTGCCCGCGGCAAGGCTACTCGCTGGCCTGCTCCGTCCACTCCCTGTTCCCGGTCGCCCATGGTCTCACATCGCCTTGGATTTTGTAACCGGCCTTCCACCTTCCCAAGGTAACACTGTTATACTCACCATCGTGGACAGATTCTCAAAAGCTGTACACTTCGTTGCTCTCCCTAAACTCCCCACAGCCTCTGAGATGGCTGACCACCTCGTCCAACATGTTTTCCGCCTGCATGGGATTCCGGCTGATATCGTCTCCGACTGTGGTCCCCAGTTCATGTCTCACGTGTGGAAGGCGTTCTGCAAGGCACTTGGATCCTCGGTGAGTCTCTCCTCTGGTTTTCACCCGCAGACCAATGGACAGGCAGAGCGGGCCAACCAAGAACTTGGAGCTGCGCTTCGAAGTGTCACCGCTGGTGATCCCATGGCCTGGAGCCCTCAGCTTCCGTGGATTGAATATGCCCACGACTCCTTGTCCAGCGCAGCCACAGGTTTGTCCCCTTTTGAATGCTCCCTTGGCTATCAACCACCTCTTCCCATCCCAGGAGGATGACATCGCCGTTCCTTCGGTCCAAGCCAATCTCCGTCGCTGCCGGCAAGCATGGAAGGATGCGCGTGCCACACTGCTCCGCTCCGCTGATCACAACCGTCTAGTCGCCAACCGCCACCGGGCTCCGGCACCCGTCTACCAGCCAGGTCAGATGGCTTGGCCTTCTTCACGCGATCTTCCTTTGCAAACTTCCTCCAAGAAACTCGCGCCCCGGTATATCGGCCCATTTCAGATTGTGCACGTCATTAACCCATCTGTTGTCAAGCTCCGTCTCCCCAGCCACATGAGGGTTCACCCCTCTTTCCACGTCTCCCTGCTGAAACCTGTGGTCCCCAGTCCGTTGTGCCCTCCGGCCGTTCCCCAGCCACATGAGGATTCACCCCTCTTTCCACGTCTCCCTGCTGAAACCTGTGGTCCCCAGTCCGTTGTGCCCTCCGGCCGTTCCCCCTCCTCCCGCCCGGGTCATCGCGGGTCATCCGGCTTACACCGTCCGGCGGCTGCTGGATGTGCGTGGTCGCGGCCGGGGGTTCCAGTACCTGGTGGATTGGGAGGGGTACGGTCCGGAGGAGCGCTGCTGGATCTCCCGCAATCTCATCCTGGATCCCTCCCTCATCCGGGACATCCACAGGGGGCGTCCTGGCCTGCCTGGTGGGTTGCCCGGTGGCAACCATTGAGGGGGGGGGTCGTGTTATGACCAGTGTCGTGCCTCTGTTCATCGTGTTGGCTTGTTCCTTTCCCTTCTGGTCCCTCTGTGTATGTGTCTGTGGAATGGGCGTGTCTGTCTTCCCCTCCAGCTCCACCACCACATCTGTTGCAATTAGCCGACCTGCCTCCAATCATCTCATCTACTCTGCAGTATATCTACCCCGGCTTTTCAAGCACTCATTGTCAGATTGTTGTTCCACTTCAGTGGACTACTCCTCGTTGTGACTACTGGACTGCCTACTGCTCAATAAAACCTTCAAAATCCTCATTCCACTCTCCTCGTCTGTGTCCTGCATTTGGGTTCGCTCTAATTCTTAACAATATGGGCCAGATCTGACCCGCATTCGGCATACCGATGCCAGAACACAACAGAGTGAACTGACACTCTGCCGCAATTGGCCCGAGTCCGCTGGCTACCTGGGTAGTAAGAGGCATGGTTTTTTTCGTGCGGGTGCATGGAGTACAAGGGAATTTTTGTGCCATTTGTGCCAGTGCTGGGAAACAGGTATTTGTCCAGGGTTTGAGTTATAATCTGAGCTTTGTGGGGGTCGTTAGTGGTGGAGATAAATAAATAATAGCTTAACTGGTATACTTTGTATGTGTGTGGGGGGTAGAGAGAAAGAATACCCATCCTACTATGTGCTCCAACATTCTCACACAAGGCAGCCCACTTTTTAAATCATGTTGCGTGCAGCACATAACAAACAGGCTGTTCATTGGTCTGAAACAACAGCTAAGCAATATCTTGTATCTTGGCCAACAATTGTTGTTTTTGCAATTTTTCTATAGATAATTATTTTATATTTACATAGGGTTAACCGACTGAGATTAGGTCTCTTTTCCAGCAGTGCCCTGTTTCATGGCAGAATATGAATTACAACAACAGAATAAATAAATTGAAAATAAGCAAAACTAAATTAAAAAAATTACAACACAATATTTATAATACAGCACAATATTTAAGATTCAACCAAAACCAGAACACTCTTCAGCTCCCAAATCCTCCGTTAAAAGTTTCAATTCTTCAACAGAAAAAAACTGCTCTAATTTCAATTCCTGTTGAATCTTGCTCCATTTATCCGAGGCAAAAAACTTGAAAGCTGGTTTACCAAGTTCTTTACTCATGCATTGTACGGTGCAATGCTCAGAAGGGGCAAGACATGCATACAAAGGCCTAGTTAAAAGTAGAAGCCATCCTCTTACTGTTGCACAGAAAAACCAGACTAAAGCGGCAGGGCAGCTGGTCCACTACATTGTCTATTCAATATTTATTAAGATGTCATTGGCTTCACTTTTTCGCACAAATTGCACATTCGCGCGCTCGCAGCACATAGATTGCTCACCACTACTGCGCACCATGGTGACTTGGTGAAGTGCTGTCATTCACGAGAGAATATATTGCCTCGTTCTTTGGGATTTTTTTTTTCCTTTAGCCTGTTTATCTCGTTAATGTAAATAATACTTATTACATGATTGAAAAATGTATTTGTGATTAAAATAAAGGTTGTGGGTAATGTATGAATGTGTGTGGCCACAATGTTATACATTTCGGGGCGGCAGAAGTCAGCAAAGCACTCTGGCTCCAGCACATAATGACGTACTTGCGCGTTGACATCATTAGAGATAGTAGATTAGATTTGGTGTGTACGTACTTTGATAATTGATGGAACTATCAATATGCATTGATAGTTCATCATTAGTGACATCATTAGAGATAGTAGATTAGATTTGGTGTGTACCCGCAACTCAGCTTTCTTTAATAATTGATGGAACTATGCAACAATAATGAGTCAATGCCACATGAAGACTTTTAATGGGAGCGTATGAGGTTACAGCAACTTTGGGAGAAAGCCTTGTGTGGAAAACAATTCTAATGACAATATCACTGTACCGGTTCCATCTTCCTCTGTCTGCATTAAGAGGCCAGATCTATGACAGCGCAGATGTCTGCGAAGCACTCAGGAGCACAGGGTCCTATATAAAACTAAAGCAGCACTTGGCTTTTGTATCTTCATTGTGTTAATAAATCACCCAAAAGGCACGCACGGTTTCAGTGCTAATCTCAGATGCACTTGATTTACTCCATCAATTAGGAATTTTACACGGACAGTCTGTGTAAAATACACATTATTAATTACCATCTCAGATGATGGCTTCTCACAAACACTCAAACCTCTCTGCCCAACCGGGTGGACATTAGGAGGCAACGCCATGACATCGGTGCCGTCCCAAATACAGCTCAGTCCTTTGGTTTCCCTCCAGTTTGGTTTGAGAGGTCAAGAAGCAGATCTCCTCCTACGGCTGCTCCTGTAAATGGATGGTTGCTGCCACAGTGGTTAGTGAAAGGGAATGTGCAGTGTGTCTTGTGCTCTTCAAGAGCTGTTATGGTACAGCTGGAGTCTGTCTTCAGAGATGAACTGTTTCTGGTGTGCGTGCTATAGGTTGAGAGCAGTGATGATAATAATAATACATCTTTATTTATGTAACACTTTTCAAAACAAATGTGTCAAAGTGCATTGCGTGTCCAAAACAACACAATAAATGTAAGAATGAAACAATAAGTGCAGTAAAAAAAAAAAAGTGTAAGTGACAGATTTTCCACTGTAAAAACATTAGCAACATGAAATCGCTGCCAGTGAGGAACAGAAAGATTATTTAGAGGAACAAAAATACACATACATGTACAATCCACACATGTATTTGCATTGAGACTGGTGGCCTACAGTTACTGTGAAACAAAGCAACAGTAATGATAGAAGAAGTGTGAAATGCATTACTTATCTGCAACGCAGTTTGTTGAAAACTCTGGATAATGGAAGCCCCGGTTGACTCTCTGATATTACAGAAGGCATGACTCTTTCACTAGCCTCTCAGTAATATACCATGGTTTACTGTATTACATGGTCTATGATGTGGCTCTTACAGTTTTACATCAGGGACAACAGCTCTTACTATCCACTGACACCACCACACATTCATATTCCTATCCCCTACTTCTCCTTTTCCATTGCCATGTTCCAACTTATCCTCTGCCTGGTCCAGCTGCTCCTCTCCCTGGTCCTTTCCCTCATCCCACTATTCTTCTCCCTTGTCCAGACATTATTTTTCCATCACCTCTCCTGTGTTGTTCTGTATCCACATTGAACAAAATCTATCCAAAAAGTCCCCTTTTTACTGTGTATGTCCTTGTCATCGAAACAACTTTAGTAACCTGGCTACGTTTTTAACAGACATTTGGACTCAGATGTGGTTGGTTTACTTTACACAACTTACAGTAAATCAGCTACTTTACAATGTTTCAATGATATGTTCATTCCAAAATGCTTATCGGATGTTTCAATATAGCTTTTGAGGTGCTGTTGCTACAGAAGTACAGGATTTATACTGTATTTAAGGTTTTAAACATTATGCTTTTGTTTCTGGCTTGCTGTGTGGAATCACGTGTAAAACAAAAAAAGATCCATAATTTTGGTATTGAGTAAAGGTTCAAGACTCTCATGAAGCATCACAGCATATAGTTTTAAGAGATACTTTATGAGAACACGGTTGAATTAACGTTTAGAGAGCACTTCCAACAAGATGATTAAACAAGAATATAGTTTTGATAATCCATTAATATAAGGAGATAAATACTTGGTATTGTGTAGCGCATAAGCTGCCCAGGTTTTCAGCAACCAACCCCTAAAATAATACCGCAGAGGCAGCAGGCATTCTTAAAGGAATGCCAGTAGATGTCAGTGGCTTATTCACTTATGTTGAAGCCTTAAGTCAGGTTGCTCCTTGTAGTACCAGTGTCCTTAGAAAGTGTTGAAGCTTACTTTTTACTTTTAAATCTTTCTGATTGTAGAAATGTGTTGATGAGTCTGGCAGACGTATGTGTCTTTGGTGCATTTGAATTAGGAACTCACTAAATAAGTGTTCTAAACGGTTCCCAAAGAAATTCAGTTTCAATTCAGGTTTAACTGGTTTGTTTAAAGCATTGAAACACACTAAATGTACATGGAAATGAAACTTTCAATCAAATGTTTATTTATTAAGTAAACTATGAGATAGTATATTAATTAATGTACATATTTAGACCTTTCAGTTATTTTAATAAAAGAATACCAATTAGAGAGCTAACCCTCCAAATGCCCAACACCAACGTGCACTTGCATCTATAACTATAGGGCTGGACAAGATCCACTGAAGATGACCAATGCGTCAACCGTATACTATGTGGCCTTAGGGCAAATAAGTGAAATGCAGGAGAGGCGAGTCTCGGTGTTACCCGGCATGCGCGAAACACACCTCTAAACCCATTCACACACCACTCGCTTATACATATTCTGTCGACCGGAAAAGTAGGCTACGACAGAGATTTGGAAACTTCCAAAACTTTGACTGACTCAAGCGTGTGTACGTGTTTATATACGAGTCTATTTAAAACAGACGTGGGGGTTTTCCCCCGTATGGTCTTAGCACGGTGACGGACTATCCCCTTCTCTATTAGTTATTAAAGTGAAAGTGGATTGTTCAGAGCAGAATTTGCAGAATTGTCCATCCACGGTAAGTTCACTTTCTATGGTATTTAGTTTTATTTTACTGTGTCCTGCTAAAAAGCCGTTTTTGTTCAAGCTTTGTTAGTAGGCTATTTTATTTCTACTGTTTTAACAAAAAAATATTGCGTGGAGTTAAACTATATGCACGAAGATTATCTTACAATGAATTTCACGCACACATCATTTGTTTCATTAAAACAATATCACTTAACAGCATATACCATTAATGACATTGGCTCCTAATCTAGTTCCACAGGTAAAATACATAGGCCACCTTGTGTCAGAGTTGCAAATTGCATTTACTAATCAAGAGCAATCCTTTGAATGTATTGAAGGATGTAAGATTCGAGGTGCTTCACAATGAATCAATCACTGAAATGGGGAATGTCAGTAGCGTGGAATGCAAGCATATATAGTGACGTGATAGTTCGAGGGAGTCACCGAATTTATATTTAACATTTAGGAGAGCGATTTATTAATTGAGGAACACTAAACTGACTATTTACTACAGGCTATAAGGGAACGGAGTAAACTAAGCCTCAGTAGACACAGAACCATGCACATGAATGGGTGTGGTATATATAGTGTTAAAAGTAGATACCTTTTTTGTAGTCAAGTATTTGTTATCAATATCAAAGGTTAGTAGGTAAGCATACCATCATTTACAATTAGTTTTATTGAACGAAGAGAAGAGATAACAAGGAGGACACATAGTATGCAGAGAAGGAAAGAAGGAAGTGCAGTAAAAGCCAGCATGGTAGTTAACCTTTGTTTGATTGTCACAGGCTCTGATAAGACTTCATTGTCTGTTGTCCTGCGGAAATTTGAGACTTTTGGAATCAACCCAGGCTTGCACAGCAATTAACGGGCCGGCTGAAGGGCTTTGTCCCCGAGCCCGTGCAGAGGGAGACCCCAAAGTTTGAATTGGCATGATGGAAATTGTGCATTTGTCCAAATATTCTGTACTTGTCGAGAAACGGGGCTTGCAACGAGACTCTGGATCATACAATATGCAATGAGGGGGAAAATACATCGCAGCTGGCCGTGCATTTTGGTGCATTGTTTCCACCTGCATGATGATCGGGGTGGTTTCTAGGTTGAGGTGGTGATTTTGAGTTGTAAACAGTTGTAATAACATATTAGGGCAAATGTCATTACTTATTTAAAAATAATAATAACAACAATAATAATAGTAATAGTAAGAATAATACATTTTATTTAAAAGCTCTTTTAAAAATACCCAAAGACACTTTACGTGGTAATCAGGGCCGGCCCAAGCCTTTAGGGGGCCCTAAGCAGAATTTGATTTGGGGTCCCCCCACCCCCTTGGCACCGCCAATACTATTGACTATTGTCTATGCTTGATCATTCACACACCTAATATTAATCTAACACACCTATTATCAAGTGTATTAGTTGTAGCTGTGATGCTTACATTATACCAATGTCAGCATGGCATGTTTTTACCTTTTTATGCTTTGTGATCTTAAAAGGTAGCAAAGAGTAGTCTGGTGTTCATTTGCAATTTCATATTTGAAGTGATACACTACAAAGTGGCATATGTACGTGCGAATTGGTGTTCCTTTTCCAGTGAAAATATTTTGGGCTGTGTTGATTTGAGTGGTTTTTGAGCACTAACAGCGCTGAATTAGTTCTGGGGTCGGTGCTATTTCAGCGAGTTTAGTGCATGCACTCCTGATGGAGTTAATTGCACATCCAGTGTCAATGCGTTCCGGGATGGCGGGGCTTTCCCAGTATGCACCAGCTGACACCATTTGGCACAGACTTTATTCACTGTTGTTTACCTTATTTGATCAGTTGTTGATTACTGATTATTATCTATTCTCACCTGTTCTTTTGTGTTGTTTTCAGATTTATGTTAACTTATTTTGGATAATCATACAGGTTGACATTACCGTTACCATGAGTGGGCATGTATGTCCTGTGTAGCAAAGGAAGCCGTTCCTTGTGGCCCTGAAGACTGTACCACCGTCCTGGAAGTCTGTCTTGAGTGATGCTCCCTGGCTCGCCACACTATATTACTGAAGTACAGAATTGAGTGTTTTTAAATTGACCTTACTTTTATACCTTCCTACCAGCTGTATGCTGTACATTTTAAGATGTCTTTAAATAACACTCTAAATATTAGAAATTAGCACTCCTTGTGAAAAGGTCAGATGTTGCAGCAAAATGGCCCCCCCAAAAAATGGCAATTGCTTAACTGTGCCATGTATCTGTGTGGTTGTGGAAACGTCTGTATTCGTTATGTTTCTCCACTCATCTATTCAGGTTTTTCCTTTCATTTGTCACCCGTCACTCTCTGTCTGTCTGTAGCACTATTTCATTTTCTTAATGCTAAGAGGAGGGGCCCGCGTGTTGTGTCAGATGTTTTATGTGCTCAGACCACAACAGATCAAACAAACAAGGCAGTGGAGTGTCCTGGTGTGTGTTTGTGCTCAGACCACAACAGATCAAACAAACAAGGCAGTGGAGTGTCCTGGTGTGTGTTTTTAAATCCGACGTGTGCCGTCCCACCAGGAGGGAAGAAAGAGAGGGGACGATCAGTGAGGAGAGCATGCTAGGAAAGTTTAGGACCCTCTGTCGTGCAATAGCATTTCACGCAGAATAGCTGTGAAGGGGTTTTCTGTTGCAGTTATCCAGATGTGAGGGTAGAAGCGAGGACTATGATGCAGTGATGCAATCTCTCCTCTGAGGACGGAACACACCCTGTCACGATCATATCACCACGGCGACGTGCCATCCAAAGGCAATCGAAAAGTGAATTGAGGTTCCGAACCTGTTCTATTGCAACAAGTTCAGTTTTGCAGGAAATATATATCTACAGGACATATGGTTTATCGTGGCTATGTAAGACTGCGAGCAGGAGTGCGGCTGATTTGGTGCTCCCATCCGTGTTATTGCTGGAATCCAAAAACACGCATTAATTAATTTAGTCAGTCGGTATAATCCTTTCTAAACAGCTGTGGGGAAAGAAATCCCCAAACTTTCCCCCTCAGGCCCAAAATGGCCCCTGGGAAAATTCCAGAGGATCCAGCATGGTCTCTCAACACACAGGGCCATAAAACCTTATCTCTATTCCAGCAATTCCAGCTGCAACTTAAAGGATCAATATATTGGGATTAAGAAATTGTTGGACATTGACGAGAAGAAATTGTTATATCAATTGTTTATTCTAATAATTATACAGTGTTCTCTTTTCTTAATTAAACGTCCTAGATAGCATTGTCAAGTTTGATATTAAAATGTTCACAATGACATTTTGTAAGCTTTGCAGATGTTATATAGAACATATTCCTAGTAAATAAGCTTACATAGAAACCAAACGACCTGGTAAGGTAAACTGATATTTCACTGATAAGACTAATTCACACCTCTGCTCATTGGCATGCGGCCAATAGGATGACCCTGCCACCTTTCCGGGACACCCCTTCTCAAACTAGCATAAATAGGGTTCCCAAACAAGAAGCCTTTGCTTTTAAACATCCGCACGTAACCTGGGAGGCCACCCTGCGTTACTCGGGTTGATATAATTGCACCCCCTCTATTCCTAGACCACGCGTCTGCTAGCAACTCTCAGAACAAAGAAATTAGGCCTTTGACCTCACTACAGGCCGGAAAACTCCTTGCAACATTTTCAAACTTTCTAACTTCACCACTTCAGAACAAAGGAACCTTTATTTAACCAGTACTAACTACACTAATAATAACAGAACAAAATAAAATAATATAAAATAGAAACCTATATGTACTCAATATCATTATTAATTAAAGAGAGATAAAAGTTCCTCTGGCATCTGAGGTGGAGGAGTGTCTGTCTATGGTCTTCCTCACTGCAGTCTCTGCCCATAGTCTTCATCACTGCAGTCTCTGCCCATAGTCTTCCTCACTGCAGTGTCTATGTGTAGTGACCAGGTCTCTGTCTATAGTCTTCCTCACTGCAGTGTCTAAGTGTAGTGACCAGGTCTCTGTCTATAGTCTTTCTCACTGCAGTCTATAGTCTTCCTCACTGCAGTGTCTATGTGTAGTGACCAGGTCTCTGCCCATAGTCTTCCTCACTGCGGTCTATAGTCTTCCTCACTGCAGTGTCTATGTGAAGTGACCAGGTCTCTGTCTATAGTCTTCCTCACTGCGGCCTATAGTCTTCCTCACTACAGTCGAAAGTCTTCATCACTGCAGTCTCTGTTTATAGTCTTGCTCACTGCAGTGTCTGCCTATAGTCTTCCTCACTGCAGTCTCTGTCCATAGTCTTCCTCACTGCAGTGTCTATGTGTAGTGACCAGGTCACAGTCTCTGTGTAGTCTTCCTCACTGCAGTGTCTGTCTATAGTCTTCATCACTGCAGTGTCTAAGTTCAAGTTCAAGCAGTCTTTATTTGATTTACAGCCAGCAGTTACCACATAAAACAGACAATAAAAATAGACATTTACAGAGTTTAAAAAAAACCAGTGTCTCTGTATAGTGACCACCAGGTCAGAGTCTCTGTGAAGTTAGAAGTTACAGGAAGTTTAAATTTAGGAAGAGTTGAGTAAGTTAGGGAACGGGCTTCACTTCAGATTAATAATTTCTGCTGTAAAAATATGAACAAGGGGTAATATTATTCTTAAATATAATTCAAGAGGACTCAAGAAGGGAAAACGTTTTTTTTTTCACACGATGTTTACTGGTAAAAGATGAAATACTTATTTTACTTTGCTTCTATTAAGACATCGTGCTCAACCATTTCCAGGCATGCTGCCGTGCCTTCCCCCTGCCCACTTCCCCTTCCCATTGGCATCTACTACTGCAAAAACAAAACGACTTGAACAAAATGTGCCTTTCCTTAGATTTAATCACTGTTAGACATGTGCAAAGTGGACACAGGACAGACCTACGCATAGCATAGAGTCTCTCCGAACAAAATAAAGCAGCACAGGTGCTCAGTGGTCAACACTAGTGCCTCACAGCAAGAAGGTCCTGGGTTCAAACCCCACCTAACCCAGTGGCCTTTCTGTGTGGAGTTTGCATGTTCTCTCCGTGTTTGTGTGGGTTTCCTCCCACCATCAAAGAACATGCGCCGTTCTCCTACCAGTGCCCTGACCAGTAACTGCCAATTCACCTGGGGTCAGTCAGTCTGTGTGTCTTATGTCCTAAGCAAGTTTGTCATAACAGGTTGGGTGAGCAAGTCTGGCGCAAATTGGCTGCTGTGGTATCACTCAGACTGAATGTTGTGTTTGATAGCTGTCGGTCCATTTGTTGTTCGTTCTGTGTAATTCATTGGTGACCAATTTATGTGGACCGCTTTAAATCTCGGAAAAAGCGCTAAAAACTAAATAAAATGAATTATTATTATAAGTGACACAGAAAATGTTTTGTTAAATTTCTCAACAGAAGGTCTTTGTAACAGGAGACATAATTGCTTTTCGTTACTTCCAGAATTCCTCCCGATTTTCATCAAAATATCATAATGAATGGGGCAGCATTGCTACGTATTCTACTGGTGAGCTCCATTTTGGTGGTTGGTGTGTGTGTGTGTGTGTGTGTGTGTGTGTGTGTGTGTGTGTGTGTACTACAAACTATCACTTTTCCTTTTGTGCAGGACTCGCTTGAAATAATTGGTACTTAATCTTAATGTGAACTGGTTAAATAAAGACTTAATAATAATAATTAATTTGTCTGTCTTTAAGTCTAAACATGGTTGCTGTAGGGCTGACTGTAACCTTAATCAAACGCCGTCTGTATAGTTGTATGCTAAGAGGGGATCATGGTTTACACACTTTTGCAACATTTTTATTTCCTGTTTTCTATTCCACCCAGGTGTTCTTCTTGGCTCCTGATTGGTCAGAAGCAGGCATTGAGGATGACATTGCAAACGTGGTAAATTATTCTCACAACTTTGATTAGCATAATCCTTGTTTCACGAGTAATCCAACCAAGTTTGAGTTACCTCTGCACCTGGATATCTGCCTTACGGCTGTGTATTTTTTATGTTAAATAGTCACCTTGTTTGGTTTGCTTTTCCATCATACGTTTATGCAACATACCAGTATTATAGTCCACAATTTAAAACTTCTTGTTTTTATTTTCTTTCATCCAAAGATAAACTGTCTGCCAAGGGATTATATGTTCAAAGTCAGAAGAAGGAGCACAGAGGTAAAATAGCCTAGAATGACTACTCTTCTAAAAGAGGTAGATGGCCTCAATTTATCTCCATCTCCATCACCTGCACTTAAAGCGATAGTTAAACTTTTTGGGAAATAAGATATGTTCCTAATTACCCTTAGTAAGACGAGATGTTATAGGTAGGTAAATGTAGCCTATCTTAGCACAATGACTGCAAACCAGAAGTAACGGCTAGCGTGGCTCCGTCAAAAGTGAACAGATACACGGCTGGACCTATTATTACGAGGTTGCATACTCTGTACAAGGTAAAACTAGGTTCCACCTTGCAACAATAGGTGGGACCTATTGTTGCGAGCATACAGTTAGGCCCAAAAATATTTGGACAGTGACACAATCTTCATGATTTGGGCTCTGCATGCCACCACATTGGATTTGAAATGAAACAACTACAACGGAATTGAAGTGCAGACTTTAAGGTTTAATTCAAGGGGTTGAACAAAAATATATGATTAAACATGTAGGAATTGTAGCCATTTTTATACAAACGCTCCTCATTTCAGGGGCTCAAAAGTAATTGGACAAATAAACATAACCCCAAGTAAAATGTTACTTTTCAATATTTTGTTGAGAATCCTTTGCAGGCAATGACTGCCAGTCTGGAACCCATGGACATCACCAAACGCTGGGTTTCCTCCTTTGTGATGCTTTGCCAGGCCTTTACTGCAGCGGTCTTCAGTTGTTGCTTGTTTGTGGGTCTTTCTGCCTTAAGTTTTGTCTTGAGCAAGTGAAATGCATGCTCGATTGGGTTGAGATCTGGTGATTGACTCGGCCATTGCAGAATATTCCACTTCTTTGCTTTAAAAAACTCCTTGGTTGCTTTTGCAGTATGTTTTGGGTCATTGTCCATCTGTACTGTGAAGCGCCGTCAAATCAACTTTGCTGCATTTGGCTGAATCTGAGCAGAAAGTATATCCCTATACACTTCAGAATTCATCCGGCTGCTTCTGTCTTTTGTCACATCATCAATAAACACAAGTGACCCAGTGCCATTGGAAGCCATGCATGCCCATGCCATCACACTGCCTCCACCATGTTTTACAGAAGATGTGGTGTGCTTTGGATCATGAGCTGTTCCAATTCTCCTCCAAACTTTCTTCTTCCCAACATTCTGGTACAGGTTGATCTTAGTCTCATCTGTCCAAAGAATGCTGTTCCAGAACTGGGTTGGCTTCTTCAGGTGTTTTTTGGCAAAGTCAATTCTAGCCTTTCTATTTTTGAGGCTGATTAATGGTTTGCACCTTGTGGTGAATCCTTTGTATTTACTCTCATGAAGTCTTCTCTTTATGGTAGACTTAGATACTGATACACCTACTTCCTGGAGAGTGTTCTTCACTTGAGTGGATGTTGTGAAGGGGTTTTTCTTCACCATGGAAAGGATTCTGCGATCATCCACTACTGGTGTCTTCCGTGGACGTCCAGGCCTTTTTGAGTTCCCAAGCTCATCAGTGCACTCTTTTTTTCTCAATGTACCAAACTGTTGATTTGGCCACTCCTAACATTTCTGCTATCTCTCTGATGGATTTCTTCTTTTTTTTCAGCCTCAGGATGGTCTGTTTCACCTCCATTGAGAGCTCCTTTGACCGCATGTTGTGTGTTCACAGCAACAGCTTCCAAATGCAAACGCCACACCTGGAATCAACTCCAGACCTTTTAACTGCTTAATTGATGACAGGTTAATGAGGGAAGAGCCCATGCAGCGTTGTTATTTTTTTTTGCAGCCTTCTGAGTCAATTGTCCAATTACTTTTGGTCCCTTGAAAAATAGCTACGTATTAAAGAGCTGTAATTCCTAAACCCTTGCTCCAATTTGGATGTGAATACTCTCCAATTACAGCTGAGAGTCTGCACTTTAAGCCCATATTGATTATATAATTGTATCCTGAATATGTTTTCGTAAACAGCTAAAATAACAACACTTGTGTCACTGTCCAAATATTTTTGGGCCTAACTGTATCTGTCAATAACAATAACAACTACTCGCTTTAACATTTTCATGTCTACACTTGTGGATTACAGAAGATACAACATGCAAATAACGCAGATTTGGCGTTTTTCTAAGGTGTATTTTGTATCTTTTGGCTGAGCCATGCTAGCTGTTACTTTTTAACAGTCATCGTACTAAGCTGGGCTACATTTACCTACCTACTCACATAAATAACTCATTATTGGACGTACAAAATGTAAAATGTATATCGATCATATTGTCTGACTAGGAGTAAGTTGGAACATATCTTATTTCCCAAAATGTTGAACTATCACTTTAAATATTTTATATTTTTGGCCTTTGCCTACTTGTTGTCAGCCCCTTTATGTTGTGAATTCTGAATTTGGTCAAGCAGTTGGTTATTTTCAAGTTGCCATATAGAAGTTTTAAATCCATATCATTGTATTCAGCCCAACTTAACTTGAGTACATTTTTTCTGAGTTCAGCCAGTCTATTGCAGAGTGTGTGTGTGTGTGTGTGTGTGAGGTGTGTACATTCTGTGTGTGTGTGTGTGTGTGTGTGTATGTTAAGAATAGTTGGAAGACAAATGTTTTTATCATGTTGTGATGTTTTATCAACTGGACTGTGCTAAATTAGAAAGTATACATATCCCACTGACTTTTTGGAGCTCTTCATGGGGCATTGAATGCAAAAAGGAAAATGCAGTACATTTGACTGGATTTGATTTACTGTAAGGCAGGGAATTGTCCCCCGCCTTTACTACAAATAATATGTAGAGAAATATTATACTGAATCACAAAACGAAGAGTTTCCTTTTGTTTTTAAAAACTTAATTTTAATCCAGCCACTGACTGCATTTTGTTTTAGTAAGTAAGTAAGTAAGTAAGGTGTATAGTCGTGCCAATACTGTGAACCAATTGCTATTGGAATACCATCCCAGAACTAAAATATAAAATATAAAAAAATATAAGGCTTCATTTACTTTACCTGAAAAGGATACTTCACCGATTTTCTAAAACAATATATGTTGTTGTTTTGGCAAAATGTTGTATATTGAACAAGTTCGGGTCGAATGTAAGTGAAATTCACTATTTTTCCGACCACCGGCATTTAAATGGTTAATTCATTGTACACCACAATGCCCATAGATTATTGTGCGAAACAAACTCAGGAACCAGAAGCAAAGGCTGACCCCTGAAAACGGCATAGTTTCATAAAATTCAGGAAGGATTCCCGATGATATGATAGAGAGTAATTTTCTCAACTCGTTTGATATTCTGCTGTTTGATTGCGAAATGCTAAATGACGATACAATGTTTAAAATACAACATTGGTATCTGATGAAAAACATATCAAAAGATTGAAAGTCATGAACTATCACTTTAACTAATTCCTTCATGCTATGTCTTGTGCCTTTAGCAGCAGTGGTTATGTTCAGATGTTTAGTGCGGATCGTTTTTTTACATGTGGAGACCAACTTTTCTCTCAATCACAAGTTATCTTGTCTCTTTGTGTTGTCCAGTCTGATGAGGGTCAATGTGAAAAAAGGGGTGATGCTCTTGACGACAGTTCCAATGATGAACGCGTGGAAGACGTGATCTTCGTCGATATAGAAGAATTCAAATGTTTGTTTCTGAGGGCAATGAGGGAAAAGAACAAACTATATGACTGCATAGGTGAATCAGATATGTATATATCTAATTCGCTATTTGTTCATTATAACCATTTATTAAGATGAACAATATATTAATAATCTCTGTTTTTGCTTGCTTTTCAGATCTGAATGGTAAATACGCCATAAATTAATATAATATATTGTATTTGCGTACGTATGTGAGTGCATGTGTCTGTTCTTGGGAATTGCTGTCAAACTTGTCTCCTAAATACAATATATGCTCATCGGGATTGACATATTATTAGCTACAGTATATTATCAGTAATGCGACAATATAACCCGATTGAGGATTACCTTAAAACCAGCAGTAATTTCTCCCTTGTGTATTTTGGATCACTAAGGAAAACATACGTGCTTTACAAGAAAGGGTAAGTGTGTGTGTGAGTGTGTGTGTGTTTATTTTATATTATTTCATAATGTAGAAAGACGATATTGTAGGAAGATGGTTTTTTACGTCAATAGAATTGACATAACATCTCTTCTAATATGGCCGACTGATAAACAGTTTCTGTTGCATGATGGGTAAAACAGCATGTGAACTAAGTTGCTAAATATTTCATGGCATTGAGGTGTGTGTGTGTGGTGTGTGTGTGTGTGTGTGTGTGTGTGTGCGTGCGTGTGCGTGCGTGTGTGTGTGTGTGTGTTTGTTTGTTTGGACAATTTGGACAAAGACCTTTAAACAATTTTGGATAGTTTGAGTTAATTTGTTTTTCTTAAACATCTGTTTTTCGTTGTAGAAACCTGGTACATATGTTTGACAATGTCAACAATAACTACAACACCTGCAACAAATACCAGTAGGTATCATATATTTTTCCATATGTAACCGTATGTTTTGCATAGGTATCTTAAATTAATTTGATACATCTCGTCTGCAGTGTGCAATTACAACACTGTACCACTGTAAAAATTATGCAGAATTTAAACATGAAAATTACTTTGGCTACCAAACCAGACTCACCCACAACGGGTCCAACGTCATCAAAAACACAACAAAGAATGTCAACAACACAGCCAAAAACGTCAACAACACAAACAACATCTCCACAACCAAAGACAGCAAACATATCAGAAACAACGCTAAATGCCACATCTCTGAAAGGTAAATTGTACACAGTGAATGCAAAGTGTATATTTATTTTACAGTTATACTTTAAAAGTTGCATTCTTAAAGCTTCAGTTCTTTAAGGCAAAACACCATAGTTAATTGTTAGTTTATTAGCATAGTTAATTTTAACCCCTTCTGCGACAATGCAAAGCATTAAGTTGCAGAATAAAAAACTACGAAATCAACATAAAAATGCTATTCTAACATAACTATTGCAATGTTCACTTGATAGAGTTCGCCATTAATTTGGTTCTGATGCCGACAGTTTGGTTTATAGGTATTATGACGACCTCAAATATTTTAATATTGTCAATGAAACAAAAACAAAAAACGGTTTGTATTTAAGTATGATTGACCGGCTCTGGCATGAAAGCATATTATACCCTCAGCGCAACCAAAGAGAGATAGTTCTTGCTTTTTGTTCACAAAACAAGCATTTTATCTTTAATATTTTGTCTTGGTGGAAAGAAAAGATCGACTACCAAGTAAATAACAAATGTTTAAATCTTAAACTCCATGGCCCTGTTTCCCATATAGGGATTAAGCCTAGTTCTAGTCTAAATCTCGCTATCAATGGAGATTCTCAATTGAAAATGTTTTTTTTAGTCTAGGGCCATTGTTTCTAGTTTATGGTTACAAGTTTGTCATTCTCTTGTCATTTGATCACTTTTCACAAGCACTAAAGCAAAGAGAGAGAAAGCAATAGAAGCCTGTGAAAGCAACATGATTTATTTTGATGTCTGACAGCACTATTTATTTTTATATGTACAGTGAGCAGACTGACAGGCTCATGGGAGTCAGGACAATGGTTTGTGGTGATCGCTTTACTGGTTTCCTTAACGGTCAATGCCGTCTTCATCTATTGGTGGGCGAGAAACAGGTAAGGTTTGTTATGTTTGAATTAATAGTATCAATACAATATATTCATCATTTGTTAGGTCAGTATTTCATTGGTGTTGCTTTACACGTACGCAGTATGTTGCAACTGGCAAATTGTTTCTTCATTACTTGGGAGAGTTAACGAAAATAAAAAGTTTATAAGTAACACTGTACTCTCTTTTCAGGAAATTATCAATGAATTCTGAGACGAGTAAGTAACATAACAATATTTCACTTTCATGTCACACACAGTTTTCTTTATTGTCATGCTGTCTTTGTGCACACGTGCTGTGTGTGTGTGTTTCTGTAGAGTGCATGCTGTGTGTGTGTGTGTGTGTGTGTGTGTGTGTGTGTGTGTGTGTGTATATAGAGTGCATGCAGTGTGTGTGTGCGAGTGTGTAAGTGTCCTTTTTTAAATAATATCCATTCCATGTGCACACACTGTCTCCCAATCAATATTGTAACCACCACCTAGGGAGTCTCTGTGTGTGGGGGGGGGGGGGGTTACAATCCACTCAGGCAGTCTGTGTGGTTCAGGCAGTTGTACTTTGTGCTCATTGTAGGTTTCTTACTCCACAGCCCGATCCTCTGTATCTTTGTATATCCAAAGATTGCCTTAAAAAATGAATAAAATCCAGATTTGTTTTTCTCCTTCTGTCTGCGTTTAGTAGAAGTCGTTGTTTCTGGATCCACCGGTTATGATTCTCAAGAGCACAAAGTTCAAAAGCAGTACTCACAAACAGAAAGTGAGGGTCTGATTGATCAAGGGCTCCAGGTAAAGGACTGCATTTTGTATTTACTTAGTACTTTGGAACTTCATGTAAAACCAACCAGAACCAGAATCTAGAATTTATATATTTGAATGAATGAATGAATGAATGAATGAATGAATGAATGAATGAATGTATAAATGACATAATTGTATGTTCTACACAGTGTGGAGTTATAGCACATCTTAAAACTCTGAACTGTTTGTGTTTCCATTGGATATAATTAGTGTGCTTGCTTTAGGCAAGCAACACTACTATAATCTCACATATTTATTATTATTGTGTGCTTGCTTTAGGCAAGCAACACTACTATAATCTCACATATTTATTATTATTGTGTGCTTGCTTTAGGCAAGCAACACTACTATAATCTCACATATATATTATTATTGTTCTAGCAAAATTTGCCACCCCTACTCCTTCCACATTTTTTGCACGACATAGACATGAAAGGTGTGCGCGCATTGATTGAACAAATGTGCGCATTGATCCCAATTAAGTTGCTATTACTTTTGGGAAGGTTCTGTAGCAGTTTTTTTTTTATATATTCAACTTATAGTGCCAAAATATTTCCCATAGAAATGAATGGGTGGAAAGTTCAGAACTAGTGTCAGTTGGTGATTTGAAAATATTGACCTACTTTTCTAAACTGGCACCACTCTTACGTTAAGTCAACATACACATATTTTACATTGAAATGTTCCCCTGGTTCATATGAGTCCTACAGTGTTATTATCTATATTATCTGTTATATTATACAGGTAAATGTTCACCTAGTTCTTACAGTTCATACGATGTCATTATCTAAGCTGTGAGATGTGTAGTTTTCCTTTTATAACCGTTTGAAGGCGACCACACCTTACCCTACTCTACAGACTGACCAGGTTGCCGTGGTTACGAGGGTAAACAGTCGCGTGCTATGCTTAACGTTGCTGATTTCGAATTCATTGCCGTTTTCTAACGTTTGATAGCGCCTCCAATTTAAACGTTTGATAGACATATTATACAGGGAAATGTCCACCTGGTTCTTGTGAATCATACGGTGTCATTATCTAAACTGTCGTATTTTTACCGTTCCTCGTAGAACCGTTTGAATGACACTGTTTTATGGACATTGCACACATTGCTATCATTACGTGGATTAACATTAGCGCGCTATGGTTGCAAGTGTAACCGCTAGCCACTGCACTAACTAACATACCCTGGAATGAGCTTCACTATTATGATATGATTGGGTCATGGCGCAACTGCAGCCGTTTGGAAGTTGATAACACTACACAGCTGAGACTACGAACATCAGGAGGGGCTCACTGCAAGCACACATCACAATTTCAACAGAAATTGTAGCCCTACCTAGTTAGCTTATCTTATTTAAAGTTATGGCAGCATGAACTGTAAATCCTCTGCTGAATGTGTTAGTGTGGACGGTGTGTTGCATGTTGTATTGTATGTATATTGGAAGCTTCATTCCCCTCATTTTTTTCTGCTGCTTTCTATCTCACCAGATCCAAAACTATGGCAACGTTGACGAGTGACCCTGATTTAATCCTTCCCTTCGTCTGCTAGAACAGTGGTTCTCAACCTTTTTGAGTCGCGACCAGAGGCGCACCGTCAGGACAGGCAAACCAGGCAAATGTTTGAGGCCCCGCCAAAAAATTATTGGAAAGGGGCCCCCAAATTGCCACTGATATTGGCACAATTTGCAATGACCACTATTCCTCCCATTAAAGGCCTAAACAGCGCACTGCCGCTGGGCAAACAACCCCCCCCCTCCCCCAGTGGGGCCCCTTGTAGCGAACAGCCTGACGTCACAACATCAAACCGCGAGTGGCGGAAGTATCGGCAGTACGGCCAAACAGTTCAACTCGATAATGTTAGTGAAAACAGTCAGCTAGCTAAAAAAATTTTTTTTTTAATTATCCCATGGCGGCTGTTCTTTTCAACTTGCTATCAAGTTCTGGTCAATTATAGCCTTTCAATGAATAGTTTTCCGATATCTTAGAAAACTGTGAGAGAAATGTACAGGCCTGTATGGTTAGTAAAAGAATGTCTATCCCCACCGTTAGCCTATATAACTATTAACGTGATAACTTCTGCCATTTTTCATTTTACACGGAAATGTTCCCATATTGATGGTCAAGTTGAAGATGTTGGTTAGTGGTTTTACAATAGTGTCAATCACTTTCTTGACAAATTGATTTAATTCCAGTCAGTAGGTCTACTAGACGTTTTATTCGAACACCTAACAATGTAAGTCCTTTTTTTCTGCTGCACTCTGAAAAAAAGTTGCTTGGATATCTATCCCCAATTTCATCAATAGCCTCTTTTAGCCTTGGATCATTGATTTGTTCTGCCAATTTTGGTCCCACACTAAAAATTTCTAAACCCATTAACCTCATCCATAGTCTTGTTCTCAATTAAATACTTATGGAAACGTGTTTACTGATCCATTTCTAATAATACTATTTATACACTCCATATACGGTATTCTCTAATAATTAGTTATAATGTTCCTTCTTGCATATCCTCATATTGGTTAAATATTTTTATATTTATCTTCTGCCTCCATAGTTCTATATCTAATGAATTCTCTATATAGTGTCCCTATAGTGTATTTAAATATTACAGAGTTCTAATAAGTATTATTGTAAGTTAAGGGGCCCGAAAGGCTTCTTTACCTGGGGCCCCCCAGAGTCTAGGAGCTCCACTGGTCGCGACCCCCCAGAACAATGAGGTTAGTGTTGGTGTTCGTATAACCATACCAACTATTCGGCCACAAGCAATTGTGGCGCAGTGCGCCAAAATAATTTTGTTTGTGTGTGTGTCCAATCCAAACTCAATTGCAGGCGCACTTTGACTCTAACACCAGTGTTTCCGTTAGGAAAATTTGCCGTCAGACACCGGGACCGGCTACCTTCAAATTTACCACTTTTGATAAATTAACCGGCCATTGTCATTCACTGCATTCAGGGGTGCCGGCGTCGCCAAATAGGTAATTCATTAGGGGCTTTAATAACCCCGAATGCGTCTAGCCACCAATGTTTTTTTTAAAGAAATATTTCTTTCAAAGCACTGTATGTGCGTGCGTGTGTGAGTGAAAGAGAGGAAGGAAGGAAGACACCCTGTGCCTATTTGTTAGTGCTGAGTCACACAAAAGTCTAGATATAGCCTACTTTTTATTTGAAATGTTGGTTTGGGACACAATTTGCCCCTATTTTAATTTGAAATCACTTGCATCCGGGCCTTTACATGCTCGAAGTGAGCCTCCCGCTGCCTTTTGAAAATCAAAGCTGTCCAAGTCATTGGAGCTGCTTGCGATGCACATCAGCCTCGTTACTTTGCCCTCCAAAAGCCGTGATCTGGCTGCAGTCTTGTTTTAATAGAGAACCCCCTTTCAGCAGGCACACTGGAAACAGGAATAAATAAAGACATCTTTGCTATTTTAAAATATATAATTTTGCAAAGTTTTTTTTTTTATCTCCAAGTCCAGTGACTTTTTTTATTTATCGGCTTTTCAAAAGAGGTCACACACTCAATAAAATCGAGTAGAATGTAAAAACACATACATTTTTGGTGTTTTTTTATTTCACACAACTATCTGGCAACCCCCAGGTTGAGAACCTCTGCACTACATGATGAGGAAGATAGAGGTGTTGCAATAATGGATATATTAACTTTTTCTGAAAATGCAGCGCTTCTCACTTCAATATAAAGCCTATCAGCTTTCAGAAATCATCTCCTGAAGATGTTTTACCTGCTACTGTGTTTGCATTGCATGAGACTGGGCAATGATGTAAACAAAGCTGCATGTGATAGTGTGCGGTACTACTTTTCCGACAGATTCTGTTGCTCCTCCTCTTATTCCTCAATTAATTGGTCAATTAGTGTTTGTTCTGACAACTTACCAACTGTCAAAATCCCAACCTCTATGTAACAAGGCCACCACAGATGAACATGATTCGTGGAATCAATATTGGATTGGATTGTTACTATATAAGCCTTTATTTTTGGACATGTGTATATTGTGTGACAATGCGACGTTGAAGCAAGCTTTGTTAAGAAATGCTGAAATTACTGGAATTCTGATAAATAAAAAATAAGAAGTATTACTGGTTTAAGAACTATCGTTCAAATAGAGTGCAACGTATTAAATCCTGTGGTTTTCGTTCAGGCCCTTTATTAGTTACTGAAAGGGGGTGCCGCAAGGTTCTATTCTCGACCCTGTTCTTTTTTTCATCTACATTAAGAACATTACAAAAAAAATAAAGACAAACTCAAAATCAGAAATAAAAGACAAATTTAAATGATGACTAATGCTATTTTATAGTCAGAAGGTTTACATCTATTAACAATGTTATGTAATTTACAATCTAGTTTTAACAAAATTCATAAGAAATTACTTGTTCGATGATAAATAAAGATAATTAAAAGACCCAATGCATATTTTTTAATACTTAAAGTAAATCAAGGGATTTTCATTTTAAACTCCATACTTCTACTGAAACTTACATAGCAAGTGTCAGTTTAAAAATATCTGGGTAACTTTTCGAACTCATACTGAAGTCAAATCAAGAATTGGGTTTCTTTTCCCAACAAGCCTTGTTTTTTGTCCCTCAGTAAGAAGCGCTTTAGTTCCAAACTCAGTACTTCCTATTTTGGATTATGTTGATGTTGTGTATAAATATGCCTCTAATTTGGTTCGCGCTAAATAAGGTTCTGTGTGCGCTACTTTCGCAATAACTGTGCACCATGTCACACATTATCATGGACAACTTTACACCTTGGCAGGTTGTAAAACTATAGTTGGAAAACCCCTTTCTACATAGTGTCTGTTGAGCAGACCAGTATCCTCCTATAATTATTAATATTATATACTCTTGTCCCATTAGCTATTCCAAGAGTGTGTACTGTTGCCGTGGGTAACTCATTTCAGTATGCAGCTGCTCATGTTAATTTGCAAGATGGATGGAAGTTGTCTATTGTTATTTTCTCAAAGTGTTTTTAATCGTCAGACTGATTTATTGTTGACTAGTGTACTGCCTTTTAAGCATCATGGTATATGCTTAATGCACTTTTTAATAATGTTTGTATTTTTATTTTATTTTTCTGGTCATGCTGTATGCCACGTGGCCAGGTCGTCACTGCAAAATAGAACTCGTACTCAGTTGACTTACATGGTCAAATAAAGATGATCATTATTGTATGATGTAACCAAATAGTGATTGGGCAATTTCCCTTATTCCATCAGTCCACTTTCCACGAGAATCTAGTGGTTGGGCTTGAACTTAATATTGGAATGAGGTGGGACATTGTGCCATTTCTGACAGACAGAAAAGAAGTAAAGCATAGAGGATCCTCTTTTGGGCATTTCAGACTGATGTAGGATTCACTGGATTGTTACACCTGCTTCTTTCATATGGTTACTTTTACTGGCCAGGGCCAAGGGGATGACTTGTTTTGTTTTACGTTGTTGCCAGTATCGAACAAAAAATCACTATGAGTGTGGGTATCACTATGAGTGTGGGTATCACTATGAGTGTGGGTATCACTATGAGTGTGGGTATCACTATGAGTGTGGGTTGAGTGTGCCAAGGTAAGATTCTCTCACCCCTGTGTTTTCAATGTGTTTGTGTGTTTCTGTCAACGTTTCTCTATGAAGTACTTTTAGCACTGAGAAAACTTTCAATGAGAGGATATACTAACAACTTTTGAGAGGATATATTATGGGATTATTTATTTTTATGTTTTAGTATATATATATTTTTTCTTTTCAAAGTATGTCTAAGCTGAGGCATTTTGCCATCACGTTGCGTATTGTGAAAATGTAAAGTGACAATTTGTAAGCTCCTTAAATAAACTGTGTCGTCTGTTCTGTAATGTAAGCTGTGATATTGTGTAGTTGGAATACTTTGTCTAGCTGAGTCATGTTCATACTTAAATCTGTTTTTATTGTGCTGTAACCATGGAACCCATTTTATGGACTAGTTTGTCGCCCTACCATTGATGGCCAGCGTTATTATGAATTGGGCGAAGGTACATAGTGTCATTAGGTTCCTGGTGTTCAGAAGGCCTGGGGCCAGACATCAAAACACATGCAAGATGTGAACAAACATAAAGTGACAAGCTTAAACTGTGCCTTTGATGTAAAAAGTATTTACATCAGTAGCAGTAGCAGTCCAAATAGATTTGAGAAAGAAATGTGTGTGAATACTGCTGCATGGAAAACTCTTGATAAAGGGAGATTATAAACATATTGTTTGATAACCTTTTTTTTCTGGTAACTGCCATGTTAGTGTACATACTTCTTTTAAATACATAGATATTATGTTTCCCTGGAGAAAGGTTTTTTGCAGTATTACAGTTGTGTAAAAATATTGTACACCCCTGACATGTTATTTAATTAAAGGTTCTGTATATCTGCAGTTAATGTATACGAGTTTTTCCAATTTATTGTTTTGAAAAAGTGGAATCAAAAGATATTGGCCACCCTATTAATTTTAAAAACATGTTATTACCTATTACAGGTTAAGACTAGACTAAGGTTTCACAAAAGGAAAAATGCTCAGGTATTCAATTCGAAAAGTATTCACGTGATGAAGCCAATACCTTGCCAAACCACAAATATGGTGTGAGTCACACTTACTCCTCATGAACTTAGTAATGTGTTAAAAGGGATGGGATGGATTGGCACGTTTACCTGCTTGCACATTCTTAGTTATATCGTGATGAAATAAGAATAATAATGATACAAAGAAAAAGATTTTGAAACGAAAGTAACCTTTAGCCTTGTCTAAAGTGTTTCTGTCTGTTGATGAAGATAACAATGACCATTGTAATGGATAATTTCAATCTATGACAGAAAATAACCAATTAATGAGATGGAGAAACCATGAAAAGATCAAGTACAATTTTATTGATGACTACAGAGTCTGAGTCAGAGTCTGTACACAGAGAAAATACTACAGCCAGATCAGTCAAAGTATAGTACGACATAGTAAGTCCTGATTAGTTGACAAGGTTCTAAGGAGTATATAGGTCTACAAGATAAACAATCATTCCATTGGCCAAGATGGATCACATGTTCGTAATCAGCATATCTAAAGACACGTGCGCAGGAAACTAAGACATGACTTAATGTTATAACTTAACCCATACTTCTAGCCTTCAGTGTCTCCAAAAGGCACATACTATCTCTTTGGTGACCTGGCCCTCACTCTGACCATCCCCTCACCCCTGAACCACATCCCAGGCCGGAACATCTGCTAGGATGCCAAATTTGGCCACCACACCATCAAAAGAAGTCTAGACAATCAATCTAGTTCATCTTTGAACATGACCCCTGACCCTTTTGGTCTAGGAGCAGGAAGTGACATGTTTCTGCAAGACAACATTTTTATATTAAGTTACTGTGAGTTACAGTGACCCCCTCCAGGCCAAGCTCTGTCACATTGCGTTTTATTCATGTATTCATTAATTTATATTCATTGTATTGAAAGTGAAAACTTCCAACTTGCAAAATGTTTTTGTAAAATTAAATACAAACAATAATCTGGTAAAAACAAATGAATATAAACACACCCTGTTGGTAATATTTACATGAGCTCACATTAAAATACTTTTTTACTCTAGAAAAACAGAAATCAATTATACATTCATTGTCTTTAGATTAATTGATTACAGATTGAAAACATAACTTTCACACAAGACTGACTGGGTGTCCTAGAGTACACCTGTAGCAAGTGTCTGTCTGTCATATACACAAAGACAAGTTGGACCCTCCCACATAAGAAGTCAATATGTCAGAAATGTATTGATGAGTCTGGCAGATCAGACGCATTTGTCTTTGGTGCATTTGCATTAGTAACTTACTAAATTAGTGTTTCAAACGGTTTCCAAAGGAATTAAGTTTGAATTCACGTTTAACTGTGCTTCCCCTTTGTTGATTTAAAGCAGTGTATATAGAAACACACTAAATGTAAATGGAAATAAAACTTTGAATCAAATGTGTATTAATAACTGAACTATGAGATAGTTTATTAATTAATGTATCTTATCTTTAGACCTTTCAATTATTTTAAGAAAACAAATTAGAGAGCTAACCCTCCCAATTCCCAACACAAATTTGCACGTGCATCTAGTAGTGATCCACTTAAGACGTGACCAATGGGCCAACGGTACTCTTATGGCCTTAAGCAAAGTGCTGCAGAGCCAAGGTCAACAATTGATGCTAATATTTGGGGCAGGTACCTAGCACGCGCGAAATAAACCACTAAACCCACACACAGGTGTCTATGCACATACATATACTGTCGACCGGAAAAGTCGGCTACGACAGAGATTTGGGAACTTCCAAAAATTTCGACTGACTCAAACGTGTGTACAGGTACGTGTTTATACGTGTTTATTTAAAAAAATAGCATGGACGTGAAGGTTTCCCCCGTATGATCTTAGATAAGGGGAGGTTCGTCACCGTGCTAATAGTTATTATGCTAGAAGTGGATTATTCAGAGCAGAATTGTCCATCCACGGTAAATTCGCTTTCTATGGTATTTTCAATCAAACAACAGGCACCGGTGTTTTGAAAGATGCATAACATGCTGATTTGGTTGGCCTGTTTTTGGCGCAATGCATTTGACTGGTGTCTCGTTAAAGACACTTTTTTCTAGCTTGCTTCTTTTGATAATTTGAAAGCAAAAATATATAATTTACTCAGCAACGGATGAGTGTAGAAATGTAGTGAACTACTATACTTAAAGGTAAGTTGTTGTTTTTTTTACGTTTATTACATACCTCCTTGAAGATATCATTAAACCAGATGCTCAGAGAGAAGGCGCGCTATATATGAGCGCCCTGGGCCCTGTATTCAGCTTTTAAAAAATCTAGGGACGCCCGCCTATCCCCAACCAATCAGGAGAGTTTTTGCAAGGAGTAAGGGCTACCTGCCTGTCAATCACCTCGCGTGCACACTCCTCCTGCTTACAGCGTCACCCTCCAAACAAGCTCGTTAGAATTTGCGTTGCAGTCAAAAGTAGCAGAGATATGTGAACTAGTTGCAAGGCAGCTGAAGTCGTTGCATGTCGTTGCAAAAGACTTGATTTGTCATATCGCCAAGTGTAGTTTTTGAACGTTCGTGCCAGATTTGTCAAAAAGGCATTCGTTTACATGCATATGTTGGATATACTCGGCAATGTATCGTAGCTATGGTGCCAATCGCAGCTACAACGATTGTCATGCACTAGGCTCATACTAATAGGGGGAAAAAATTATGAAATTGTTTTTGTTAACGTTAGCTAACAGTACGTCGTTACTATGAAAATGGTCATTTGTGTCTGCTCGTTGCTTTGGTGTGAACCACTCAGTTTTAAAATGTTTACGATAAGACGTTGGGATTCATTTGTTTCTCACCACGGAATCAGACACCACATTATGCGTTGCCTTGCTCAGGATCATGAAGTGAAGTCGGAGCGCGCATGGGCATGTGTGGGATGGGCGGGACCAAAGACTCAGGAGGTTGGCCTTTTTGAGTGTTGTGATTCAAATTCTTGCCATATTTTCCCGAATTCTCAAGAACTACATACTGCACCTTTAATTCCAACCATACATAAAAGTAAAATTACTGACAAGGAAAAGTAATTAAAAAAGTACAAGTACACGAAAAAGCTACTCAATTACAGTATTGGGATTACTTGTAATTCATTACTTCCACCCCTGCATATTGGAGTGATCATTATAGTGAAACAACGAAGGTTACCTGGTAACCATAGTTATGTGAGCTAATTGGATCACTCCAATCCTTTTATTCGGTGATCTAGGAGCCTCGAATAGGACACAAGGACGTAGTAGAGCTGCAGTGGCTATTTAAGGGACTGATCAACCGCAGCACTAACCCGTACACGGGACTAATCGGAAATTCTTACCTCGCGGAAGGATACCATATTGGAGTGATCCAATTAGCTCACATAACCGTGGTTACCAGGTAACCTTCGTTGTTAACGGCAAACTCATATTATCAAGCACAGATTGAGTTATCGAAAGACAGTGGTTAGCCTAATGCCCTCTGTGAGGATAATCATAAACGCTAATGCTGAGTTGAGTGCAAAAGGGGGCAAACCGGAAACTGAATAACAGGAAATACAGGGGGGGAGGGGTAGAATATAAGAGAGGGAGGAGGGGGGAAGAAAGTTAGAATCCATGCTGACGCGGCCGCTCTGCTGCATTCTCCGGTATCTACACACTTGTGACGATATCTGTAAGGTAATTAATTGAATATGCGCCCATGCTTATGTTAAATGATTTATTTAGCATTAATGTGTGACATTAAGGTTTGGAATAAATTAGAGTAAAACTAATATGTGTTTGTTTCCACGTGTCCAAGTGGTCTTCCTTGCCAACAAAGAACTCTGGTATGTGAGGGGTTAAAACCTAACAAATTGGAGGCACCGCTGGGATTGGCCAAAAGGAAGATCCAGGTAATTCGATTAAAAGACCATATTGAACTACAGCGGTGGTATTCCAAGAGAGCTCTCGAAAAACTTAAAAAGTAAGCAGAGCCTGTTAAAACTAATCTGCATATTGAACATAAACCAAATTTGGAATACCGCTGTTGTGAGAAAATGTGCGTCCTATAAATAGTATGACACAGTAATATTATTGTCGGTTATGTTTTTGCATTGTATGTGTGTTCCCCTAAACCTGTTAATTGTGACGTGAACGCTGTTTCATGAAACAATTCAGAGGGGAAATAGGAATTTAGTTGTAAAAAGGAATTTTATTGTGTTTGTAAATTAACGAACTGGGTTTGTACGCGGATGTAATTGACGAACTAGGGTTCGTACATGACTTGCTTGGCCGTGCTCCCCTAAACCTGGTACTTGTGACGTGAACGCCGTTTCATGAAACAATTCAGAGGGGAGAAGAATTGCATTGGATGTAATTAGCGAACTGGGTTCGTGCACGACTTGCTTGGGCATGTTCCTCTACACCTGGAGATTGATTGTGGTGGGTGTATTGTCTCATTTAATAATCAATAATCAGAGAGGACAATAGCATCTGTAAGGTGAACTGGGTTCACATTCTGTGCTGTCTATTCCACGGGCGTAGGACCGTGACAGTGAACGACAGCCAGAACATCTTGGAAGTGGCGTTCCCTCCCCATAGTTGACGAATTGTGGGATTAGCTAGGAGTAATTTCCTGGGATGTGAGATACCCCAAATAAATTCGGGCCCGGGGCCCATCAGAAGCTATGGAAGCTTGCTGAGTTGTAATTGTAACTGTGTTTCAAGTGTAGTGTTAAGTTTTGGTTGTTATGTTGTGTTTTGCTTGCTGTGTTGTGCATTGCTTGTTGTGTTAAGTGTATTTGTGTGTTTGAGAGTGTGTGTTGAAATGGAAGGTGGATTTGACCGAGAGTTAAATGATAGTGGGTGGGGTCCGGGACCGTATCTCACGTTAATGTTACAAAAAGAGAAGCTGGTAAGGGCTGTAACAGCGACAGGAGAGAAAGAGAAAGTATTGAGGAAGTTGACTGCGTGTGTTGAGGAAGTGATTAATGAGGGTAAAGGCCACAGGGTAGAGCCTTTGGTTACTATGTTGTGGGACAAAGAAAGGCAAAATAGTAAGTTAAGAGATGCGGCCGCAGAGGCGGGACAGAAATGTAGCATATGGAGCGATGAGGAGAAGAACAGGGAGAAAGACAGAGGGAGGTGGAGAAAACTAGCTGTAATATGTAAAGGGATAGGCCATTGTTGCAGATTAGGGCAGACAAAAAAAGAAAAAGGAGGAATGTCACCTCCCCTGGCCACCACCCCTCCCCCAGTTACTCCCAATCGACATCCTACCCCTCCCACTCCTACCCCTTCCCCCATTCCGTCTGTTCCTCCACCATACACTCCCCCGAAAGGCATGTACCCATTAGCAGGAAAACAAGGCCCCAGTATACAGGTAGACATAACGGACGCCACGCTCACAGTATCCCCATATAAGGACTGCACAGCTGCATTGTCAGACCTACAGAAAAGACAAGATAGTGAGAGGCAGACTGTCAGCTAGCAGCAGGCCCAACAGCTGACCACCACCTAACAACAGGCGAAAGTATTAGCAAAACAGAAGGGATAGCCGCCCACCTCCTCCTCCCCGCTAGGGCCACTGGCTACAAAAACAATAACTGAAATTGCAGTTGGGGGAACACAGACAGAAGGCTACCCAAAGTAAGCGGGCCTGACAAAAGTCAAGGCTCCTAGGTCGGATATCGAACCTCCACCTCAGCAGTGGAGGCCCCAGAGATCTAACCAGGAAGGGGAGATAGGGGAAGGGGGAGTAGCAGAGGAAGGGGAGGATGGCAGGGCCGTGGAGCATGCTTCGTCTGTGGGGCCGCTGACCACTGGGCCAGAGATTGCCCCGAGCAAACAGACACCTCACGTGCCGGCAGCAAGGCTACCGCTCCTAACCCCAAAGTAGCTCCACACGGCCAGTACCTCCAAGGGGGCTGGGACCGGGTGGTGGGCTGGGACCAGGAGCATCACGCATGACACCCCCCACAGAGTCACCCAGGAGAGGCTACGGCAGAACCTCTCCTCAACGTCATGGTTTTGAATCAGGAGTGGCCATTCTTAGTTGATACTGGAGCCACCCATTCTACCATGACGACACCACTACCGGCCCAATATATGTCCACCCGCCGGATAGATGTCGTGGGTTTCTCTGGGGTAGGACAGACACTGCCTTTCAATCATGTGCAGTCCTACTGGTCTGTGTGTTACCTTGCCTGATGGACAGGTGTTGCCATGTACGGCTGGCAGCGGGAATGGTCAGTGGCTTTTAGCCCGCGATACCTCCCAATGGGCTGATATCTACTGGGGCCTGGTTGAGCCAGAGTCACCGCAAGACAATGGGGTGTTCTCCCGGTTCCTTGCCTGGAAGCCCTGGATCATGCTGCTGGGACCCTATGTTCCGCCTCTTGACCCCCTCCATCTTACCCTTTACTATGACCTCTCACGAGATACGGCCTATGAGGCACGTTTCGAAACCCAATTGGAGGGCGCTAAATGGCCCGTCACCTCGGGACCTATTATAGTGGTTCCCGAAAGGGGGCATCACATACCCATCTGAGCCCCAACGCTTTGGAAGATGTCTGAGGAGTCTGCTCCACACATCTCCTTGGCACTTCATCCGGCCCACCAGGCTAAGGAGTTGGGCCCCAGGGTAGAACGTGCGGTCACTGCCGCCGATTGGCAGATAACACAGCTGCCGGATGTCCAGTTTTCCCCCTCCTGCAACTCTTACAAAATACACACACCACAGAACACTGCAGCGTTTCCCGAACGCATGATGTGGCTGCCATGTTGGGCCGTTTTCCTTTCTTCTTTTGGTCCAAGGGACCTACAGACGTGGGCAGTACTTGAAACAACTCCTCACCCAATCCACGGATCTGGCTTTGCCTGACTACACCTCCCCATTCCATCTTGATGTTTCTGAAACAGGCTCCGTGGTCAATGGGATCCTGTTCCAGAAAAAAGGGGGAGGGAGGAAAGTGTTGATGTACGCCAGCATCACATTAGATGCCATGGAACAAAGACATCCACCGTGTACACAACATGCAGCTGGGGTAGCCAAACTGATCAGTAAGACAGCCCACTTAGTACAAGGGCATCCACTACACATTTTAACAACCCACACAGTGATTGCGTATGTGAATTCAGCTCAGTTCACCCTCACCTCGCTCAGACAGAATAGGTTGAACAAAATTTTATCAGCCCCAAATTTGCTTTTTACTCACGAAGGTGTGAACATGGCGGACAACATGAGAGATGGTTTACCACACAAGTGCGAAAGGGAAGTGGCCAGGGGAAATGACAAGGCTGACCAAGCAGCAAAAAAGGCAGCAGGCTATGTAGGCTATGTAGCTATGTACCCAAGCAGGGTAATGGTGAGTGTAGAACAGGAACTGGCTCCTACCATGACAATGGCGCTCATCATGGAAGAGCAAGGTAAAGACTCCCCGGAGGTTAGGACCATGTGGAAGTGTAGGGGGGAGTAAAGTGGATGGAATATGGAGAGGTCCCCAAGGGAGACCCGCCCTCCCTACGGGAATGGTAAGTAAGGTGCTGGCTGAGGCACAAGGTGTAGGACACATAGGACCATTTCAGATGAACAGGAACCTATGTCACTGGTGGCACCCGTACCTCCCCGAAATGACCCGACAGCATGTAAGGGACTGTCATGTGTGCACCCATTACAATCCTCGGCCCACCGTCAAACCACAGATGGGTAAGTTCCAAGGAGAGATTTAACACCAGAATCATATTATAACCAGCTTCGAGCTCTTGTGTTAAGTGTTTCAAAACAGGTTCTGGAGTCCAGAGAGTGGGGAATCTGTGCAGGAGAACCGTTGCCACAGGCCAAGTGGGTCCTCCTGAAGGTCATCAAAAGGAAGTGGACGGAGCCCAGGTGGACAGGTCCCTACGAGGTGGTTGAGCGGACCGAGCACGCCGTTCGCTTGAAAGGAAAAGGAGACTCTTGGTACCACTGGAGCCAGTGTGCAGAGGCCCTAGAGCCGACCCGCACCCTGGGAGAAACACGGTCAGACCTGAAGAAGGGGGCAGAATAATCCCCCGGTCCACCGCACCGCTAGAAGGGTAGTCTACCCCTGATAGTGAAGACATACACCACACACACACACACACTCCATTCCCCGGAAAGAAGTAGCTACAAGAAGGTCCAGAGCTGCGGGAAAGAGGTTCTACCCCGCCACAAAGAAGAAGTAGTCTACAAGAAAGCCCCACACAACCCATACACAAAACACATCACATTCATATATATTTTATTAGAAATGATTTTTGCCATATGTGTAAATAATGTTGTGGTTGATAATATTATGTTTGCTTAAAGGAACAGAGGCGGCTCCACTGACCAGTTCCAAAGATGCCTGTGTGGCACAGCATGGGGGAATAGAAATTGATTATGGGAAGGGGAGCAACAAGGGGTTCCAACTTGACATCCGAAAAAGGGGGTGTCTGTGCCATGTTTGGTGACCTGTGTTGTACCTTCATCCCCAATAATACCGCACCGGACGGGGCAGTTACCAGGGCCTTGGAGGGTCTGAGGACCCTGTCTAAGACCATGTATGAACATTCTGGAACAGACAACCCCCTAACTGATTAGACGAACAGAACCTTTGGTCAGTGGAAAACCCTCATTTTGTCCATGATGGTGTCAATTGCTGTGTTTGTAGCAATACTGGAGACATGTGGCTGCTGTTGTATACCATGTATTAGGGCGCTCATGGTCAGGCTCATTACTGCAACCTTAGAAAAAACCACCCCCTACTTCCTCAGCACTCCAAATGCCCCTCCTCTTTGGCCCCCAAGACCAGGAGTCCAGTGATGATGAGGCGGAGTATTGATCTCTGGGAGCAGAGATCAAAAGGGGGAATTGTGAGAATAATCATAAACGCTAATGCTGAGTTGAGTGCAAAAGGGGGCAAACCGGAAACTGAATAACAGGAAATACAGGGGGGGAGAGGTGAGTCCCACCATCTGGCTCACGGGATACGACTGGGCGCGCGGCTAGAATATAAGAGAGGGAGGAGGGGGGAAGAAAGTTAGAATCCATGCTGACGCGGCCGCTCTGCTGCATTCTCCGGTATCTACACACTTGTGACGATATCTGTAAGGTAATTAATTGAATATGCGCCCACGTTTATGTTAAATGATTTATTTAGCATTAATATGTGTGACATTAAGGTTTGGAATAAATTAGAATAAAACTAATATGTGTTTGTTTCCTCGTGTCCGAGTCCACGTGTCCAAGTGATCTTCCTTGCCAACAAAGAACTCGGCCCAGGGCTAACAACGTCCCTGGGTTGAGTCACTCCAGACAAAATGAAGCAACACAAGAAACGGACATTTTTTTGTTCAATTTTTCAACAGAAAAGTTCTTTGTAACTGGAGACATTTACCATTGCTGTTCCCTCCTTTCAGAATTCTTCCTGATGGTCATCAATCTGAACGAAGCAGCATGGCTAAGACTTAAGTACTGTACTGGTGAGCTCCATTTTGGTTTGTTGTGTTGTGTTGTGTGTGCGTGCGTGCGCGTGCAACGGAGTGTTTTTGGTGTGTTGTGGGTACTGTGTAGCTGTCCTACAAATTGCATTACTTTTCATTTTGTGCAGGTCTTGCTTGAAAAATTGGTATTTAATCTTAATGTGAATTCACCTGGTTAAATAGAGACTTAATAATAATTATAATTTTTGGTCTAAGTCTAAACATGGAGATTTTTATTGTTGTTATTATTATTATTATTATTATTATTATTATTATTAATAATAATAATAATAATAATAATAATAATTAATTTGTCTGTCTAATTAATTTGCAAGTCTAAACATTGTTGCTCTATTGCTGACTGTAACCTTAATTAAATCTGTATAGTTAAGAGGGGATCATGGATTAACACTTTTGCTACATTTTTATATCCTGTTTTCTTTTACACCCAGGTGTTCTTGTTGGCTCCTGATTGGTCAGAAGCAGGCATTGAGGATGACATTGCAAACATGGTAAATTATTCTCACAACTTTGATTAGCATAATCCTTGTTTTACGAGTAATCCAACCAAATTTTAGTTATCTACGCACTTGGATCTCTGCCTTACGGATGTGTATTTTTTATGTTAAATATTCACCTTGTTTGGTTTGCTTTTTCATCATAGGTTTATGCAACATACCAGTATTATAGTCCACAAGGCAATATTTCTTGTTTTTATTTTGTTTCATTCAAAGACAAACTGTATGCCAAGGGATTATATGTTCAAAGTCAGAAGAAGGAGCACAGAGGTAAAATAGCCTAGAATGACTACTCTTCTAAAATAGATAGATGGCCTCAATTTATATCCATCTCCATCACCTGCACTTAAAGCGATAGCTCAACTTTTTAGGAAATAAGATATGTTCCTAATTACCCCTAGTCAGACGAGATGTTATAGGTAGGTAAATGTAGCCTAGCTTAGCACAATGACTGCAAACCAGGAGTCACGGCTAGCGTGGCTTCGTCAAAAGTGAACAGATTGTGGCTTGACCTATTGTTACGAGGCTGCCTACTCGGCACAAGGTAAAACCAGGCTCCACCTTGCAACAATAGGTGGAACCTATTGTTGCGAGCATATTTGTTTTAATAACAATAACAACTTCTCGCTTTAACATTTTCATTTCTGCACGTGTGGATTACAGAAGATACAACATGCAAACAACGCAGTTTTGGCGTTTTTCTAAGGTGTATTTTGTAACTTTTGGCTGAGCTATGCTAGCTGTTACTTTTCAACAGTCATTCTGCTAAGCTAGGCTACATTTACCTACCTACTTACATAAATAACTTATCCTTGGACGTACAAAATGTAAAATGTATATCAATCATTTTGTCTTACTAGGAGTAAGTTGGAACATATCTTATTTCCCAAAATCTTGAACTATCACTTTAAATATTTTATATTTTTGGCCTTTGCCTACTTGTTGTCAACCCCTTTGTGTTATGAATTCAGAATTTGGTCAAGCAGTTGGTTATTTTCAAGTTGCCTTATAGAAGTTTTAAAACCATATCATTGTATTCAGCCCAACTTAACTTGAGTAAATTTTTTCTGAGTTCAGCCAGTCTATTGCAGAGTGGAAGAAGCTCTACAAAAAAAACAGGATGAACCAAACTAAAGGATTATTAGCCTGCTTTGGGCAAATCGAAACCTTGCTGAACTATACCCGTAATTGTAATTGTGTGTGTAAGGTGTGTACATTCTGTGTGTGTGTGTGTGTGTGTGTGTGTGTGTGTGTGTGTATATGTTAAGAATAGTTGGAAGACAAATGTTTTTATCATGTTGTGATGTTTTATCAACTGGACTGTGCTAAATTAGAAAGTATACATATCCCACTGACTTTTGGAGCTCTTCATGGGGCATTGAATGCAAAAAGGAAAATGCAGTACATTTGACTGGATTTGATTTACTGTAAGGCAGGGAATTGTCCCCCGCCTTTACTACAAATAATATGTAGAGAAATATTATACTGAATCACAAAACGAAGCGTTTCCTTTTGTTTTTAAAACTTAATTTTAATCCAGCCACTGACTGCATTTTGTTTAAGTAAGTAAGTAAGTAAGTAAGTAAGTAAGGTGTATAGTCGTGCCAATACTGTGAACCAATTGCTATTGGAATACCATCCCAGAACTAAAATATAAAATATAAAAAAATATATAAGGCTTCATTTCCTTTAGCTGAAAAGGATACTTCACCGATTTTCTAAAACAATATATGTTGTTGTTTAGGCAACATTTTGTATATTGAACAAGTTCGGGTCAAAGAATCAATGTAAGTGAAATTCACTATTTTTCCGACCACCGGCATTTAAATGGTTAATTCATTGTACACCACAATGCCCATAGATTATTGTGCGAAACAAACTCAGGAACCAGAAGCAAAGGCTGACCCCTGAAAACGGCATAGTTTTATAAAATTCAGGAAGGACTCCCGATGACATGATAGAGAGTAATTTTCTCAACTCGTTTGATATTCTGCTGTTTGATTGTGAAATGCTAAATGACGATACAATGTTTAAAATACAATGAAAAACATCTGATGAAAAACATGAACTATCACTTTAACTAATTCCTTCATGCTATGTCTTGTGCCTTTAGCAGCAGTGGTTATCTTCAGATGTTTAGTGCGGATCGTTTTTTTACATGTGGAGACCAACTTTTCTCTCAATCACAAGTTATCTTGTCTCTTTGTGTTGTCCAGTCTGATGAGGGTCAATGTGAAAAAGGGGTGATGCTCTTGACGACAGTTCCAATGATGAACGCGTGGAAGACGTGATCTTCGTCGATATAGAAGAATTCAAATGTTTGTTTCTGAGGGCAATGAGGGAAAAGAACAAACTAGATGACTGCATAGGTGAATCAGATATGTATATATCTAATTCGCTATTTGTTCATTATAACCATTTATTAAGATGAACAACATATTAATAATCTCTATTTTTGCTTGCTTTTCAGATCTGAATGGTAAATACGCCATAAATAAATTTAATATATCGTATTTGAGTGCGTATGTGAGTGCATGTGTCTGTTCTTGCTGTCAAACTTGTCTCCTAAATACAATATATGCTAATCGGGATTAACATATTATTAGCTACAGTATATTATAAGCATTGCGACGATATAACCCGATTGAGGATTGCCTTAAAACTAGCAGTAATTTCTACCTTGTGTATTTTGCACCACTAAGGAGAACATCCGTGCTTTAAAAGAAAGGGTAATTGTGTGTGTGTGTGTGTTTATTTTACATTATTTCATACTGTAGAAAGACGATGAAAGACTATGATATTGTAGAAAGATGCTTTTTTTCCGTCAATGGCCGCCAAAAAGAATTGACATGACATCTCGTCTAATATGGCCGACTGATAAACAGTCTCTGTTGCATGATGGGTAAAACAGCATGTGAACTAAGTTGATAAATATTTCATGGCATTGAGGTGTGTGTGTGTGTGTGTCTGTTTGTTTGTTTGGACAATTTGCACACAGACTTTTAAACAAATTTGGATACGTTTGAGTTAATTTGTTTTTCTTAAACCGCGTTGTAGAAACCTGGTACCAATGTTCGACAATATCAACAATAACTACAACACCTGCAACAACTACCAGTAGGTATCATATTTTTCCATATGTAACCATATGTTTTGCATAGGTATCTTAAATTAATTTGATACATCTCGTCTGCAGCGTGCAATTACAATTGTACCACTGTAAAAATTATGCAGAATTTAAACATGAAAATTACTTTGGCTACAAAGCCAGACTCACCCACAGGGATATCAACAACACAACAAACAATGTCAACAACACAACCAAAAACGTCAATAACACAAACAACATCTCCACAGCCAAAGACATCAACAGTACACATATTGGAGACAACACTAAACGCCACATCTCTGAAGGGTAAACTGTACACAGTGAATGCAAAGTGTATATTTATTTTATACAGAATTTAAACATTAAAATAACTTTGGTCTTCACTATTTCAGCTACAAAAATAGACTCACCCACAATGAGTCCAACGTTATCAACAACACAACAAACAATGTCAACAACACAGCCAAAAGCGTCAACTACACAAACAACATCTCCACAACCAGAGACATCAACAGTACACATATCAGAGACAACGCTAAACGCCATATCTCTGAAAGGTAAATTGTACACAGTGAATGCAAAGTGTATGTTTATTTATTCAGAAATTAAACGTTAAAATAACTTCGGTCTTTACTATTTCAGCTACAAAAATAGACTCACTCACAATGAGTCCAACGTTGTCAACAACACAACAAACAATGTCAACAACACGACAAACAATGCCAACAACACAGCCAAAAACGTCAACAACATCTCCACAACCAGAGACATCAACAGTACACATATCAAAGACAATGCTAAACGCCACATCTCTGAAAGGTAAATTGTACACAGTGAATGCTAAGTGTATATTTATGAATGCAGAAATTAGATATTAAAATAACTTTGGTCTCCACTATTTCAGCTACAAAACTAGACTCACCCACAACCAGTCCAACGTTATCAACAACACAACAAACTGTCAACAACACAACAAACAATGTCAACAACACAAACAACATCTCCACAACCAAAGATATCAACAGCACACATATCAGAACAAAGGCTGAGGAGACACAGACATGGTAAACTGTAGTCAGTGTATTTTAACTAAGGCTATGGTCCCTTAATGCTCAATTCGGAATTATGCTCAGATCCAATTTTTTTGTTTTCCAGTTCACGTTATTTGTTTTAAATGTGGCCAGTATGAGATTACAGTGTGAACGGGTCATGGTCCTGAACTGACCAGCATGCGCAAAAGAACAATAACAAAGACGTCACACGCAGAACACTAGATCGAGAGAGACGTAAAAGTCGCATGGATTCCGAATTGACTGTTCAGAGCAAGGTCGCATTGCAAAAAATCAAACCTGTATCCGATTTAGGACCACATTTGAAAGAGCCCCAAATTCAGATTGAAAAGATCGGATTCCATGTCATTTGGGCTGTTCACACTGTTATGAAAAAAACAGACCTGAGCAAAAAAAAAAAAATGTTTGCCTGTGGTGTGACCGTAGCCAAAGTGACTGCAAGGAATATATTAATATTAAGTTATACATTTAAGTTTCATTCTCAAAGCGTCAGTGTGCAATTCAAAGCAAATCATTTCAACTCCTCCTGCGACAATGCCAAGCATTAAGTTGCAGATAAAACCTTACGAAATCATCATAAAAATGCTATTCAGATATAATTATTGCAATGCTCACTTGATAGAGTTCGCCATTAATTTGGTTATGATGCCGACAGTTTTGTTAGTAGGGATTATGACGACCTGCCTTTGGCTCAAATATTTTAATACTGCTAATGAAACAAAAACAAAAAAGCAGTTTGAATTTAAGTATGATTGCAGGGCCTAATTTCAGAAAGCAGGTAAAACAGACTCGGAGCTCGAGGTTGACTGGCTCAGAGTTGTTGACCGCGTCAATGTGTAATAGCCTAATTGAACAAATATAATTATCTCGAGTGCTCCACTTATTCAACATTCATCTAGCATAATATGTATGCGTAAGTGTGTGTGCGTGTGTTGTAATATGCAGGTGCAACCCAACAGGCACAAAACCTTCTTGGCAGAATCTAAAAATGAAATATAAAAATATAGTTCAAACAGGTAAGTTACAATTTCATACAAGCAATTGTGATGGTGTGGCTACATTCAACATGTGATATATATTGAAGTAGTGAATTTGTATAATTGCAAGTTACTGAATATTTCTGCCATTCAAACAGTATTAAGTAGTGATAAGTATTTACTGTTGTATATTTCAAAGCAAGACCTATATGTCTGTATACATAGAAGTCGCCACATTTGTGCTTACTGGATATGTTCAAATTTGACCTACATTAAAGCCAATAGAAAAGAGACTGAAACCCCCAAGAGATCTGAACCGCCCACACCCCAGGATACAAGTACCCATGCAATTGTAAGTACTCTTAATACTCAAAAGATTTTTGTGAATGGCTTAGAACACAGATTGTTCACTTTCATTACAGGGGGATGATGAAGACACCTTGTCAGCTGCCACCTTAAAAATAACTTCTGACCGTTGATAGTGTCGGACTATATAAAATGTGCACCTCTTTTTCCCTGACAAAGCAATGCTGGAAATTACCTGAAGAAAGAGGGTCCATCCACTTCCACAGCCCAACTAACCTCTGTAAGAATTTTGTTCAGCATTGGCGCATGAATAAAATCCAGATTTGGTTTTCTCCTTCTGTCTGTGTTTAGTACAAGTCATTGTTTCTGGATCCACCAGTTATGATTTTGACACAGAAAATGCAAACAGTACTCACAAACAGAAAGTGAGGGTCTGATTGATCATCGTTCTCCAGGTAAAGGACTGCATTTTGTATTTACTTACCAACCAGAACCAGAATCTAGAATGTATATATTTGTATGAATGAATGAATGTATGAATGAAGTATATGTATGAATATAACGTAGCTGATGTATGAAAGAGGTAGGGTTCTACACAGTGTGGTGTTATAGCACACTTTAAATATCAGAACCATACATGTTTCCATTGGATATAATCTATAAATACAATAAACAGCATAATTATTTTATTAGGTGGCCGACTGTGCAGCCGGGCACCTATTGTGATTTTTTGTATTATTATTATTATTATTATTATTATTCCCCCAGATTCTGTACTTCTCATGGTTAAAAATGCACCAAATTTGGCACACATGTCCAAATCCACTCAAAACTACAACCCATGTCATGCCGCCTCATTATACCTGTTGGTGGCGCTATAGCAGTAGTTCAAAGTTCAAAGTGTTAAAAAAATCATCAAAAGTAGGCCATTAGGGTTACAGCTCTGAAATCTTCAGAACTTGTTCATTGTAGTGAGATGAAACTTTCATATTCTGGTACCCATTAGAAATTATGAGGTACATCACTGTTTTTCTTAAAAACTGGTGGTCTACCCAAGGCGTATAAGTCCAAAACCTTCAATCCAAATCACATCTAAATTTCAGGATATCAGACTCTCAACATTAACTGTCCAGAATATCTTGTTGATATCTCCAAAACTGAGTCCACAGCACATCAACATGTATTACTGCAAAAACTACTGTACATTCACTTTTTCATATCTCACTGGTTCATTAAACAATCCGCGTTCAAAAATGAGATAAAATCCAAAGACTAGCATTTATAATTTCCGAACTCTTGAACACTTCATTTTTTATAGATATCTGAGTTCAGTAGTTATTCGGTTGGATTTGACACTTTGACGGTTTAACTATTTGAAACAACTCCTCCGAGACCATAAAACCAAATCACACCAAAATGGCTGAGTATCATCCTCAGATGGTCTACTCTCAAAACAAATCCAAGCTTATTGATACATTAGAAACTGAGCTCACAGTGCATCAAAATGTATTACTATAAATAGTACTGTACATTTCTATTTTTAACTGCTTCAATATTTGACCAATTTGAATCACTTTTTTTAAATATTTGTCTTATTATTCCCATCACGATTTAAAGTTTAAAAAGATTTACCTTGGAAACTGATTTTTTTATAAATGTTATAAGTTTACAATTATAATTGATTTGATGTTATCAGCAGGGGGCGAGTTTATTTTGATTGTTGCACCATCTTTAGATTACTTTTGGTGTGTGGTGGTGACATTTGGGTTTCCATCAAAATGAACTGTTTAAACAAACATTTAAAACAAAATGACAAGAAACCTATTAAGACACAGTATATGAACAGCCTAATTTTGCTATCTAAAATGAACCCAGTGCATAACATTTGTTACTGCAGGGATGCCAACTTGTCAGAAAGCCTCGCACGTGCTTGTCATTTATTCGTCTTTGTACTTGAAGAAACATGGCTATTTACAACCATTTCCCCAGTTTTATAACTTCTAATCCTTACACCAACCATTGAAAAATCAACATAATGTAGCGCCAGGTCTAACTCCCAGCATGCCTGGCGAGTAACTCTGTGTATTGCTATGGACAGCACGTTCGTAATGTTTCCTTGTTATGTTTTTATCATGTTCATGTAAAGAGTTATAAAGTGTTGTAAACGGAGATATTGGTTTGTGCTGTTGTTAGATGTGACGCCGTGACTGCGTATGGTGTATCTGTGAATAAGTTCAGAGCATGTCTCATCTAGTTTGTGAGTGACCATTTTGATTTGATATCATCAAGCAAAGCGTCAAATAGACGTGAGTCTGATGATCTTCTGGAAGTCGCTACTATATGAATACAACTTTCTCAAATGTTCCAATTGGATTGCTAAAAAAAAGAGCATAGTCAAATTTTTTCCTGCAAGTGCTGGTGGTGCAAATTTTCGATAACAGGTAAGGTTTCAAATTTTGCACATCATCTTTAGGATACTGAATTTAGGATACTGAATTTTGTGTAGGTGGGTGTGCAACCTCCTCCATTTGTTCTATGACGATTCGAACCAAATATCAGTCGTTTTCGGGCAGCACGGTGGCTCTGTGGTTAGCACTGTTGCCTCACAGCAAGAAGGTCTTGGGTTCAAACCCTACCTCAGCCTTTCTGTGTGGAGTCTGCATGTTCTCCCCATGTTTGTGTGGGTTTCCTCCCACCATCAAAACACATGCTGCATCCTCCTACCAGTCACTGCCAGTTCACCTGGAGTCGGTATGTCTGTGAGTAAGACAAGAGTGAGCAAGTCTGGCGCAAAATTGGCTGCTACGTTATCCCTCAGACTGAGTGTTGTGTTTGATAGCTCTCGGTCCATTCATTGTTTGTTCTGTGGTATTAATTGGCGAAAGCACTTTGAGTATCTAGGAAAGTACTAACAACTAAAGAAAATGAAATTTTTTCTTTTTTTTTTCTTTATTATTTTTAAATTTCTTTTTTTTTTCTTCCATAAAGTTCTTTTTTTCAGTCATTCTTTTTATGTGCCGGCCACCGTATGTCCACTGTTTGCAGTTATATTCTTATTTAAAGTTATGAACTGTAACTCCTCTGCTGAATGTGTTAGTGGGGACGGTGTGTTGTTGTAGTGCATGTGTATTGGAAGCTTCATTCCCCCTCTATGTCTCATTCTCTTCCCCTGCTTGATATCTCCCCAGATCCAAAGCTATGGTAACGTTGACGAGTGACCCTGATTTAATCCTTCCCTTCGTCTGCTAGAAGAGGGACTGAGATACACTACATGAGGAAGATAGAGGTGTCGCAATAATGGATTTATTAACCTTTTCTGAAAATGCAGCGCTTCTATCTTCAATATAAAGCTATATATTCAGCATATATATATCTCAATATCAGCTTTCAGAAAGCATTTCCTGAAGATCTGTTACCTGCTACTGTGTTTGCATTGCATGAGACTGGGCAGTGATGTAAACAACGCTGCATGTGATAGTGTGCGGTACTACTTTTCCGACAGATTCTGTTGCTGCTCCTCTTATTCCTCAATTAATTGGTCAATTAGTGTTTGTTCTGACAATTTACCAACTGTCATAATCCCAACCTCTATGTAACAACGCCACCACAGATGAACATGATTCGTGGAATCAATATTGGATTGTTACTACATAAGCCTTTCTTGTTGGACATGTATATATTGTGTTACAATGTGATGTTGAAGCAAGCTTTGTTAATAAATGCTGAATTTACTGGAATTCTGATGTAAATTTGAGAAAAAAAGGTTTTGACAACGCTTCTCAGAAGGACATGCCCTACAGTACTGGATGAACAAATCAAAACTTAATATTACTGGTTTAAGAACTATCATTCAAATAGAGTGCTTACGTAGTGCTAACATATTAAATCCTGTGGTTTTCATTCTGGCCCTTTATTGGTTACTAAAAGGGGGTGCCTCAAGGTTCTATTCTCGACCCTGTTCTTTTTTCCATCTACATTAAGAACATTACAAAACAAATAAAGATTAAATCAAAATCAGAAATGAAAGACAAATTTAAAAGATGACTAGTGCAATTTTATATTCAGTAGGTTTACATCTATTAACAATGTTATGTAATTTACAATCTAGTTTTAACGCAATTCAAAAGAAATTATTTGATTCGTTGCTAAATAAGGATAAATAAAAGACCAAATGCATGTTTTTATAATAGTAAAGGTAAATTGAGTGTGCCAAGGTAAGATTCTCTCACTTGTGTGTGTGTGTGTTTCTGTCAACGTTTCTCTATAAAGTACTTTTAGCACAGGGAGGATATATTAACAACTTTTGAGAGGATATATTATGGGATTATTTGTTTTTATGTTTTAGTATACGTATATATATATTTATTTTTCAAAGTATGTCTAAGCTGAGGCATTTTGCCATCACGTTGCGTATTGTGAAAATGTAAAGTGACAGTTTGTAAGCTCCTTAAATAAGCTTTGTCATCTGTTCTGTAATGTAAGCTGTGGTTGGAATACTTTGTCTAGCTGAGTCATGTTCTTACTTAAATCTGTTTTTATTGTGCTGTAACCATGGAACCCATTTTATGGACTAGTTTGTCACCCTACCATTGATGGCCAACGTTATTATGAATTGGGCGAAGGTACATAGTGTCATTAGGTTCCTGGTGTTCAGAAGGCCTGGGGCCAGACATCAAAACACATGCAAGATGTGAACAAACATAAAGTGACAAGCTTAAACTGTGCCTTTGATGTAAATAGTATTTACATCAGTAGCAGTAGCAGTCCAAATAGTATTGAGAAAGAAATGTGTGTAAATACTGCTGCATGTAAAAAATCTTGATAAAGGGAGATTACAAATATTGTTTTAAAAACGTTTTGGTGCTTTTCTTTCTGGTGACTGTCATATCTATTTTTAAATAGATATCCTGTTTCTCTGCAGATACGTGTTTTTGCAGTATTACAGTTGTGTAAAAAATTTACACACCTGACATGTTATTTAATTAAAGGTTCTGTACAGTATATCTGCAGTTAATGTATACGAGTTTTTCCTGTTTATTGGATTGAAAAAGTGGAATCAAAAGATTTTAGCCACCCTATTCATTTCAAAACTTTTTTTAACCCATGACATTTTAAGGTTAGAGAAAGGTTTTGCAAAAGGAAAAATGCTCAGGTATTCAATTAGTGATGATATTCACGCGATGAAGCCAATACCTCACCAAACCACAAATATGGTGTGAGTCACACTTACTCCTCATGAACTTAGTAATGTGTTAAAAGAAATGGGATGGATTGAAACGTTTACCTGCTTGCACATTCTTAGTTATATCGTGATGAAGTAAGACTCATAATGACACAAAGAAAAAGATTTTGAAACAAAAGTAACCTTTAGCCTTGTCTAAAGTGTCTGTTGAGAAAGATAACAATTACCATCAAAAGAAGTTTAGACAATCTCAATCTAGTTCATCTTTCGACATAGAAGGGAATACAAAAGTAAAATATAAAAGGACTTGTCTGTCAACCAGTTGCTTTCTATTCACAGACTTACTCATTCTCTGAATCGTATTAATTCCAGGACATCTTCTCTTCCAAAAGGGCCGAAAAACCTTTTCTTGTAAATATTCGTGCACTTTTTTTATTTGTAGCCTTTTTAAAATTGTTATAATACACAAACATACCATCTCTTAAAGACAGCCAATTTCCAAAGAACAATTGACAATAAAAAACAATGTTCTCTTTGAATTCCGTTACTCTGGAACATCAATCTTTATGGCACTGAAGAATCCTAAAGTTAAAGCCACAAGTGACCTTCAATCATGTAGCTAATGCTGATATTAGCCATTGATTTGCAATATAATGGTTTTCAAACCATCACTAAGAAACGTTTTGTGAAAAAGAAATGCTGTGAAACTATATGTATATTCATACAGTATATACAGTATATATATATATATATATGAATGCAAAAAGCAGTACAGCGCCAAGCCTACAACTGGCGGTCGATCAATGATTGGTCTAGGTGCAGGAAGTGACATATTTCTGCAAGACAACATTTTACTATTAAAGATGCAATATGTAAGTTTGTTTCTAGCAATAAATAAAAAAAAATTGTTTTTTTTACGTTTATTACATACCCCCTGGAGGATATTATTAAACTGAATGCTCAGAGAGAACGTGCGCTGTATATGAGTGCCCTGGGCCCTGTGTTCAGCTTTTAAAAAATCTGGGAACGCCTGCCTATCCCCAACCAATCAGGTGAGTTTTTGCAAGGAGTAAGGGCTACCTGCCTGTCAATCACCTCGCGTGCACACTCCTAGGTCCTCCAGCTTACAGCGTCACTCACTAAACAAGCTTGTTTTTACAATTCGCGTAGCAGACAAAAGTAGCAGCGATGTGAACTCGTAGTTGCATGTCGTCGCAAAAGACTTCTTGGCTTGTCAAATCGCCAAGTGCAGTTTTAGAACGTTAGTAAAGTATCGTGTCAGATTTATGTAAAAAAGGTATAATTTGTTTACATTCATATGTTGGATATGCTCGGCAACGTATAGTAGCTATGGTGCCAATCGCAGCTAAATGAAAACGATTGTCATGCACCAGCTCATACTAATAAGGGAACAAAATTATTAAATTGTTTTTGTTAACGTTAGCGAACTGTATGTCGTTACTATGGAAATGGTTATTTGTGTCTGTGATCGTTGCTTTAGTGTGAACCATTCCGTTTTAAAGCGTTTACGATCAGACGTTCGGGATTCTTTTGTTTGTTGGTGACAACCAAAAATATGCACAACAAACACTTGATTCATGAAACACTGCCTTGCTCAGGCTCATGAAGTCAAGTCAGAGCGCGCACGGGCCATACTTGCCAACCTTGAAACCTCAAAATCGGGAGGATTTCCAAACAATTTTATTTATTGTATTGAAAGTGAAAACCTTACTGCAAAATGTTTTTGTAAAATTACATAAAAACAAAAATCTGGTAAAAACAAATTAATATAAACACAACCTGTCGGTAATATTTACATGAGCTCACATTAAAATACTTGTTTACTAAAGAAAAACAGAAATCAATTATACATTAATTGTCTTTAGATTAATTGATTACAGATTGAAAACATATCTTTCACACAAGACTGGCTGGGTCAACTATGTACAAGAGTGCACCTGTTCCAAGTGTCTGTCTGTCATACACGCCAATGCTGTGTTCGTTATCGCCTACTATGCATACTTAACATACTCAATTTGACCGAAAATGAGTAGGCGGTATGCCAACAATACACAGTATGCGAAGTTTGAGTATGGAAAAAGTTCCCGGATGACATACTCAAATTTGGGGAATTGTTGAGTACCCTAGAGAGGTTACTAGATGATGCTTCACGCCCCAAAATGCAATTCGGCAATTTCCGTCTAGCTTTGACAGCATTACAAAAAGGAAGGGTTTTGGCCACATGTTCCAGTTGAGTATACATACTAACAATATAATCGAATCTTTGTAAAAAAAAAAAAAAAAAGTTGTATTCTAGATTTCGGTTTAAGTAGTCAGTATGCAGTATATAGATATATTTAATTTTATTGAAATTTTTTTTATAAACAAAATCATAAGGAACACCCTCACTTCCAAACTCCTCCTCTACCATTAAAAATAAAAAATATATTAAAGGATTATCCTAATGAAATTAGTATTAGAATTAGAACTAGATACTTAATTCTACCCATTTCACCGAAAGCTAAAGAAACTCATCATCATCATCTTCATCGGCCCAGCTGGACGTGCCTGGAACACCTCCCTAGGGAGGCGGCCAGGTGGCATCCTTACTAGATGCCCGAACCACCTCAACTGGCTCCTTTCTATGCAAAGAAGCAGCGGCTCTACTCCGAGTCCCTCACCGATGGCTGAACTTCTCACCCTATCCCTAAGGGAGATGCCAGCCACCCTCCGGAGGAAACTCATTTCCGCCGCTTGTATCCGCGATCTCGTTCTTTCGGTCATGACCCACCCTTCATGACCATAGGTGAGAGTAGGAACGAAGATAGACCGGTAGATTGAGAGCTTTGCCTTCTGGCTCAGCTCTCTCTTCGTCACAACGGTGCGATAAAGCGACTGCAATACCGCACCCGCTGCTCCAATTCTCCGGCCCATCTCTCGTTCCATTTTCCCCTCACTCGAGAACAAGACCCCGAGATACTTGAACTCCTTCACTTGGGGTAAAGACTCATTCCCTACTTGGAGTAGACAATCCATCGGTTTCCTGCTGAGAACCATGGCCTCAGATTTGGAGGTGCTGATCCTCATCCCAGCCGCTTCACACTCGGCTGCGAACCGATCCAATGAGTGCTGCAGGTCGCAGACCGATGATGCCACATCATCTGCAAAAAGCAGTGATGCAATCCTCTGCCCACCAACCCGCAGCCCCCCTCCCCTGCGGCTACGCCGTGAGATCCTGTCCATGAATATCACAAACAGGATAGGTGACAAAGGGCAGCCTTGGAGGAGGCCAACCCTCACCGGAAACGAGTCCGAATTACTGCCGAGAACCCGGACACAGCTCTCGCTTTGGGAGTACAGAGATTGGATGGCCCTGAGTAGAGACCCCTCACCCCATACTCTCGCAGCACCTCCCACAGTATCTCCCGGGGAACCCGATCATACGCCTTCTCCAAATCCACAAAACACGTGTAGACCGGATTGGCATACTCCCAGGCCCCTCAAAGATCCTAGCGAGTGTAAAAAGCTGGTCCGTTGTTCCACGACCAGGCCGGAAACCGCATTGTTCCTCCTCAATCCGAGGTTCGACTATCGGTCGAATCCTCCTTTCCAGCACCCTGGAGTATACTTTCCCGGGGAGGCTGAGTAATGTGATGCCTCTGTAGTTGGCACACACTCTCCGGTCCCCCTTTTTGAACAGGGGAACCACCACCCCGGTCTGCCACTCCTTAGGTACTATCCCCGACTTCCACGCAATGTTGATAAGACGTGTCATCCATGACAGTCCCTCAACACCCAGAGCCTTCAGCATTTCTGGGCGGATCTCATCCACCCCTGGGGCTTTGCCACTGTGGAGTTGTTTGACTACCTCAGTGAACTCCGCCAGGGAGATTGATGCTGATCCCCCATCATCCTCCAGCTCTGCCTCTACTATAGAGGGTGGGTTTGTCGGGTTCAGGAGTTCCTCAAAGTGCTCCTTCCACCTCCCAATCACCTTGTCAGTTGAGGTCAACAGCGTCCCATCCTTACTGTATACAGCTTGGATGGTTCCCTGCTTTCCCCTCCTGAGGTGTCGGATGGTCTTCCAGAACCGCTTTTGTGCCAACCGAAAGTCCTTCTCCATGGTTTCTCCGAACTCCTCCCACACCCCCTGCTTTGCCTCTGCCACGGCCGAGGCTGCAGTCCTTCGGGCCTGTCGGTACCTTGCAACTGCCTCCGGAGTCTCCCGGGATAACATATCCCGGAAGGCCTCCTTCTTCAATCGGACGGCTCCCCTGACCACCGGTGTCCACCAGGATGTTCGAGGGTTACCGCCCCTTGAGGCACCTAAGACCTTGAGACCACAGCTCTCAGACGCAGCTTTAGCAATGGAGGCTTTGAACATCGCCCACTCCGGTTCAATGCCCCCAGCCTCCACAGGGATGCCAGAGAAGCCCCGCCGGAGGTGTGAGTTGAAGGCCTCCCGGACCGGGGACTCCTCCAGACGTTCCCAGTTCACCCGCACTACACGTTTGGGCTTACCAGGTCTGTCCAGAGGCTTCCCCTGCCACCTGACCCAACTCACCACCAGATGGTGATCAGTTGACTGCTCTGCCCCCCTCTTCACCCGAGTGTCCAAAACATATGGCCTCAGGTCCGATGATACGATAACAAAATCGATCATCGACCTTCTGCCTAGGGTGCTCTGGTACCAGGTACACTCATGAGCATCCTTATGTTCGAACATGGTGTTTGTTATGGCCATTCCATGACTAGCACAGAAGTCCAATAACAAGCCACCACTCAGGTTCAGATCAGGGAGGCCGTTCCTCCCAATCACGCCTCTCCAAGTGTCTCCATCATTGCCCACATGTGCGTTGAAGTCCCCAGCAAGACTACAGAGTCCCCCTCAGGAGCCCCATACAAGGCTCCATCCAGGGTCTCCAAAAAGGAGTATTCGGCTAAAGAAACTCATTTTAAAATAATAAATTATATTTACCCTTGTAATAAGTTTTTGAGACAAAGGTTCAATATTGATAAAAACAACTGTATATTTTGTGATTCGGATATAGAAACTCTAGAACATCTGTTTTTTGCTTCATCATCATCATCATCATCGTCATCCGCTTTGTCCGGGGTCGGGTCGCGGAGGTAGCAGTTCAAGCAGGGCATCCCAAACTTCCCTTTCCCGGGCCACATTTACCAGCTCTGACTGGGGGATTCCAAGGCGTTCCCAGGCCAGTGTGGAGATATAATCCCTCCACCTGGTCCTAGGTCTGCCCCGCGGCCTCCGCCCAGCTGGACGTGCCTGTAACACCTCCCTTGGGTGGCGGCCTGGTGGCATCATTACTAGATGCCCGAACCACCTCAACTGGCTCCTTTCTACGCAAAGAAGCAGCGGCTCTACTCCGAGTCCCTCACCAATGGCTGAACTTCTCACCCTATCCCTAAGGGAGATGCCAGCCACCCTCCGGAGGAAACTCATTTCCGCCGCTTGTATCCCCGATCTCGTTCTTTCGGTCATGACCCACCCTTCATGACCATAGGTGAGAGTAGGAACGAAGATAGACCGGTAGATTGAGAGCTTTGCCTTCTGGCTCAGCTCTCTCTTCGTCACAACGGTGCGATAAAGCGACTGCAATACCGCACCCGCTGCTCCAATTCTCCGGCCCATCTCTCGTTCCATTTTCCCCTCACTCGAGAACATGACCCCGAGATACTTGAACTCCTTCACTTGGGGTAAAGACTCATTCCCTACTTGGAGTAGACAATCCATCGGTTTCCTGCTGAGAACCATGGCCTCAGATTCGGAGGTGCTGATCCTCATCCCAGCCGCTTCACACTCGGCTGCGAACCGATCCAATGAGTGCTGCAGGTCGCAGACCGATGATGCCATCAGAACCACATCATCTGCAAAAAGCAGTGATGCAATCCTCTGCCCACCAACCCGCAGCCCCCCTCCCCCACGGCTACGCCATGAGATCCTGTCCATGAATATCACAAACAGGATAGGTGACAAAGGGCAGCCTTGGAGGAGGCCAACCCTCACCGGAAACGAGTCCGACTTACTGCCGAGAACCCGGACACAGCTCTCGCTTTGGGAGTACAGAGATTGGATGGCTCTGAGTAGAGACCCCCTCACCGCATACTCACGCAGCACCTCCCACAGTATCTCCCGGGGAACCCGATCATACGCCTTCTCCAAATCCACAAAACACGTGTAGACCGGATTGGCATACTCCCAGGCCCCCTCAAAGATCCTCGCGAGGGTAAAAAGCTGGTCCGTTGTTCCACGACCAGGCCGGAAACCGCATTGTTCCTCCTCAATCCGAGGTTTGACTATCGGTCGAACCCTCCTTTCCAGCACTCTGGAGTATACTTTCCCGGGGAGGCTGAGTAATGTGATGCCTCTGTAGTTGGCACACACTCTCCGGTCCCCCTTTTTGAACAGGGGAACCACCACCCCGGTCTGCCACTCCTTAGGTACTGTCCCCGACTTCCACACAATGTTGATAAGACGTGTCATCCATGACAGTCCCTCAACACCCAGAGCCTTCAGTTTTTCTGGGCGGATCTCCTCAACCCCTGGGGCTTTGCCACTGTGGAGTTGTTTGACTACCTCAGTGACCTCCGCCAGGGAGATTGATGCTGATCCCCCATCATCCTCCAGCCCTGTCTCTACTATGTAGGGTGGGTTTGTCGGGTTCAGAAGTTCCTCAAAGTGCTCCTTCCACCTCCCAATCACCTTGTCAGTTGAGGTCAACAACGTCCCATCCTTACTGTATACAGCTTGAATGGTTCCCTGCTTTCCCCTCCTGAGGTGTCGGATGGTCTTCCAGAACCGCTTTGGCGCCAGCCGAAAGTCCTTCTCCATGGTTTCTCCGAACTCCTCCCACACCCGCTGCTTTGCTTCTGCCACGGCCGAGGCTGCAGTCCTTCGGGCCTGTCGGTACCTTGAAACTGCCTCCGGAGTCGCCCGGGACAGCATGTCCCGGAAGGCCTCCTTCTTCAATCGGACGGCTCCCCTGACCACCGGTGTCCACCAGGATGTTCGAGGGTTACCACCCCTTGAGGCACCTAAGACTTTGAGACCACAACTCTCAGACGCAGCTTTAGCAATGGAGGCTTTGAACATCGCCCACTCCGGTTCAATGCCCCCAGCCTCCACAGGGATGCCAGAGAAGCCCCGCCGGAGGTGTGAGTTGAAGGCCTCCCGGACCGGGGACTCCTCCAGACTACACGTTTGGGCTTACCAGGTCTGTCCAGAGGCTTCCCCCTTTACCTAACCCAACTCACCACCAGATGGTGATCAGTTGACAGCTCTGCCCCCCTCTTCACCCGAGTGTCCAAAACATATGGCCTCAGGTCCGATGATACGATAACAAAATCGATCATCGACCTTCTGCCTAGGGTGCTCTGGTACCAGGTACACTTATGAGCATCCTTATGTTCAAACATGGTGTTCGTTATGGCCATTCCATGACTAGCACAGGAGTCCAATAACAAGCCACCACTCGGGTTCAGATCGGGGAGGCCGTTCCTCCCAATCACGCCTCTCCAGGTGTCTCCATCATTGCCCACATGTGCGTTGAAGTCCCCCAGCAAGACTACAGAGTCCCCCTCAGGAGCCCCATACAAGGCTCCATCCAGGGTCTCCAAAAAGGCCGAATACTCCGAACTGCTGTTCGGTGCATAGGTACAGACAACAGTCAGAGTTTTCCCCCCCATGACCCGCAGGCGTAGGGAGGCGACCCTCTCGTCCACTGGGGTGAAATCCAACATAGAGGCACTTAGCCGGGGACTCGTGAGTATCCCCATACCAGCCTTGCGCCTCTCACCCTGGGGAGCTCCGGAGAAGAATAGAGTCCAACCCCTATCCAGAAGTGAGGTTCCAGAGCCGAGGCTGTGCGTAGAGGTAAGCCCCACCAGATCCAGCTGGTAGCGCTCCACCTCCCGCACAAGCTCCGGCTCCTTCCCTCCCAGAGAGGTGACGTTCCACGTCCCCAAAGCCAGCCTCTGCCACCCGGGTCCGATCCGTCGAAAACCTCTGCCTTCACTGCCACCTTTCTGTCAGCGCACCCGACCCCCTTGGTTTTTCCCGCGGGTGGTGAGCCCACGGGACGGAGAAGGCGAGACGTTGGTGCTGTCCACGTTGCTTTTTCGGGCTATGCCCGGCCGGGCTCCGTGGCAAGCCCGGCCACCAGGCGCTCGCTGACGGGTCCTTCTCCTGGGCCTGGCTCCAGAAGGGGACCCCGGGCTTCCTCCGGGCCGGGTATCATCCTCTCTTATAGTTTTTTCCATGAGGGTTTTTGAACAATTCTTAGTCCGGCCCCTCGCCCGAGACCAATTTGCCATGGGAGACCCTACCAGGAACACAAGGTTCCAGACAACACAGCCCCCAGGTTCATAGGGACACACAAACCTCTCCACCACGATAAGGTGATGGTTCCCGGAGAGGTTTTTTGCTTATAATCATACAAAATAATTTTGGGTATCGTTTCAGAAGTGGATATCTGAAAAGGACTTTCAATTTCCCAAATTGGAATATATTGATATAAAATTTGGAGTTGTATTGCAGGAGAAAAAAGTAGATATGGTGTTTAATAGCCTGATTATTATGGCTAAACAATTCCTACACCGATGTAGGTTTATTAATAGCAGACCACTGTTTTTAGTTTTTGTGAATGAGTTAATTAATTTCAAGAAAGCTTAATTTATTTAAAAACCAAACAAGCCGCGGATATTTACGAAAACATGCATATATTGTTCTCTGATTGATCTCTGACTCTTTATTTTTTATTTTACTAGTTGTGTTTTATTACAAAATTGTAATTGCTCAGTCTGTAATTTGTATTTTGTACTGTTTACAAGCTTATTATTGTATTGGTTAATATTTGTATTATATATATATATATATATATATATATATATATTTTTTTATATACAATAAAGTTTATAAAATAAATAAATAAAAAATTGTTTTGGTTTAACCTTTTTCCACGTGGACATTCAAGGCTAGGAATACACTTTCCCCACTGTCGCAAATATATCCTCATGAACAAATGCAAATTATTTGTTTGTTTTATTTTATTTTCAGTGAATAGTTGTGTGTCTTTATCGTCACGTTTCATAAATGAAACTGCTTAGGGTGCGACAATGCGCTGTTTAGTGAACAAACTTGTTAAAGCTCACATTCTTTTGGTGGACTTAATAAAAGTAGACTAAAGACTTTGTAGACTAATCCCTTAAAAGCGCCTTTTATTTTTAAGTTTTGACAGTATCCAAGCGATCTTAAAGCTGGTAGTTTAACACTCTTAATTGTAAATCCGGATTTATTGATTATAAATGCATCAGAAATATTAATATAACTCTGTTGTACTTGACTATGTTAAGGTGATGCAACGCCCGGTTATACTGCGTTTCTGTCTAAATGTATAGTTGCCGAGCCATGGCGTCATAATGATGGTATTAAGAAGTGGAATAATTCAGGTAGGACTGTGTAGGACATCACTGAAGGCCTAGGTGTGAAATGCACGGCCCGCCACTGCCGCCTACTCATCTTCGGTCAAATTGAGTATGTTAAGTATGCATAGTAGGCGATTCCGAACACAGCCAATATGTCAGAAATGTATTGACGAGTCTAACAGATCAGACGTATTTGTCTTTGGTGCATTTACATTAGTAGCTCACTAAATTAGTGTTTCAAACGGTTTCCAAAGGAATTCAGTTTGAATTAACGTTTAACTGTGCTTCCCTTTTGTTTATTTGAAACAGTGTATTTAGAAACAAACTAAATTTAAATGGAAATGAAACTTTTAATCAAATGTGTATTAATAACTAAACTATAAGATAGTATATTAATGAATGTATCTTATCTTTACACTTTTCAATCCTTTTATATAGAGAGCTAACCGTCCCAATGTCCAACACAAATTTGTTTGAGTTGCAAATAAACAAAGTGCAGCAGAGGAGAGTTTAACAATTGATGCTAATGTTTGAGGCAGGTCTCGGTGTTACCTGGCACGCGCGAAATAAACCACTAAACCCAAACACGTCTCTGTCGACCGGAAACGACGGAGATTTGGAAACTTCCAAAACTTCTACTACTCATAACTGTGTACAGGTACGTGTTTATATACGGGTCTATTTAAAACAGCGTAGACTTGGGGGTTTTCCCCAGTTTGATCTTAGAGAAGGGGAGGTCCGTCACCGTGCTTATATTTCTTCAAAGTGAAATTGGATTCTTCAGAGCAGAATTTGCAGAATTGACCATCCACGTAAGTTTGCTTTCTATGGTATTTTTCGATTTTATTGTGTCCTGCTAAAAAACCGTTTCGTTCAAGTGTTGTCGGTAGGCTATTTGATTTCTACTGTTTCAACAAAAAAAAAATGGGAGGAATGCATTAAATGTATTGAAGGATGTAAGATTCGATGTGCTTCACAAGGAATCAATCACTGAAACGGGGAATGTCAGTATAGCTTGGAGTGCAAGCATATACAGTGCCTTGCAAAAGTATTCACCCCCATTGGCATTTTTCATGTTTTGTTGCCTCACAACCTGGAATTAGAACGGATTGTTTGAAGGTTTGCATCATTTTATCCACAGAACATGCCTACAACTTTGAAGATGTGATTTTTTTTTTATTGTGAAGCAAACAACAAATAGGACAAAATAAGAGAAAACTTCAGCGTGCATAACTATTCACCCCCCTAAAGTCAGTACTTTGTAGAGCCACCTTTTACGGCAATTACAGCTGCAAGTCGCTTTGGATAAGTCTCTATGAGCTTGCCACATCTTACCACTGCTCCGGGGATCATCAAAGATTTGGATATTTTTTTATAACCCAACCCTGACTAGTACTTCTCAACAACTTTGTCCCTGACTTGTTTGGAGAGCTCCTTGGTCTTCATGGTGTGATGCCTCTTGCTTAGTGGTGTTGCAGCCTCTGGGACCTTTCAGAAAAGGTGTGTTTATACTGACAGATCATGTGACACTTAGATTACACATAGGTGGACTTCATTTCACTAATTATGTTACTTCTGAAGGTAATTGGTTGCACCAGAACTTTTGAGGGGCTTCATAGCAAAGGGGGTGAATACATATGCACATGCCAATTTCCAGATTTTTATTTTTAAAAATAATTTTTAATATATATTTTTCTCATTTCACTTCACCAACTTAGACTATTTTGTGCAGATCCATCACATAAAATTCAGATAAAAAAAACATTTAAATTACAGGTTGTAATGTAACAAAATAAGTAACAAGCCAAGGGGGTGAATACTTTTGCAAGGCACTGTATCGTGACGTGATAATTTGATGGAGTCACCGAATTTGTATTCTAAATTTAGACCAACAATGTACTTAATTGAAAACATGTATTTTGTATTTCAAATAGTCAAAAAATACTTAATATTTCGAGTGTTAAAATGTATGACTAAAGACTACCTAACACATTTCTATGTATGTATTATTATTATTATAATAAAGATAATAATAATAATGCATTTTATTTCAAAGCGCATTTAAAAATAGCCAAAGACACTTTACATGGTAATCAGAGAGCCGACCTAAGCCTTTAGGGGCCCCCCACTGTACCCACCCCCATGGCACCACCAATACAGTTGACTATTGTCAAATCTTGATCATTTCCACACCCAGTGCTTAATTTGTGCCGGAGCTTGCCAGAGCTCAGTTCCGGGACCTCTGAGCTTGAGCCCAATGCACTCTGGGACCTCTGAGCCTGAGCCCCATGCGCTCTGGGACCTCTATTGCTCGCTCCGTAACCCTTAAACACACATACCATACGGTTTGCCCGTTTTTTAAGAAGATTTAAATTAAACATATACAAAATTAAATAAAACCATTTATACATTTTAAAACTCGCGGTGTGTTTTGATGACTTAAATCCGCCCATGTAGGCCCTTTTATTTTTTGACTGCTTTTGATTCTAAGGCTAGGTTGTTGTTTTTTGGAGCGCTTTACATTTTTAGCAAATCGAAAATAAGCCAGGTGATTATCTAGCAAATGTGCCACCTCCTGTTTCATTATTGCCCAGGGTGGTAAGCACTAGACACTCGGTGTTTGAAAGACAGAGATGTTAACACCTGTCTAAAAACCTTTGAAAGAGAATTTGAACCTTGGTCCATTTGCAAAATTTTAGGCAGTCCGAATGTAGAGAAAAACGTAATCAAAGTTTTGAGCAGTCATTTTTTTAAAGGGGCCCTATTATGCAAATTTTCAGGTTCATACCTTTATTTAGGAGTTCTACTAGAATAGGTTTATGCATTTTAATGTTCAATAAACACATTTTTTTTCTCCAAACTGCCAGGATCTGCAGCACCTCTACTCATCCTCTGTCTGAAACGCTCTGTTTTAGCTCATGTCTCTTTCTCGACATGGCAAAACCACCCGGCCTCCGCTCTTAACTTATATTCGATCATTGTTAGAGATGTGCATAGTGGGCAGACCTAAAATGCAGTATAACAAAATGGTTGACTTGGGTCACTCCAAACAAAATAAAGCAACACAGGGAACACAGAAAATGTTTTGTTCATTTCTCAACAGAAGGTCTTTTTATAACAGGAGATATTATCATTGCTGTTCACTCCTTCCAGAATTCTTCCTGATAGTCATCAAAATGAATGAAGCAGCATGGCAAAGTATTCTACTGGTGAGCTCCGTGTGTGTGTGTGTGTGTGTGTGTGTGTATGTGTGTGTGTGTGTGTGTGTGTGTGTGCCGGTGCAACGAAGTGTTTTTGGTGTGTTGTGGGTACTGTATAGCTGTCTTACAAATTGCATTACTTTTCATTTTGTGCAGGTCTCGCTTGAAAAATTGGTATTTAATCTTAATCTGAACTCTCCTGTTTAATTACAGATTTAATAATAATAATTAATTTGGCTGTCTTTAAGTCTAAACATGGTTGCTGTAGTGCTGACTGTAACCTTAATCAAACGCCATCTGTATAGTTGTATGTTAAGAGGGGATCATGGTTTAAACTCTTTTGCTACATTTTTATTTCCTGTTTTCTATTCCACCCAGGTGTTCTTCTTGGCTCCTGATTGGTCAGAAGCAGGCTATGAGGATGACATTGGAAACATGGTAAATTATTCTCACAATTTTGATTAGCATAATCCTTGTTTTACGACTAATCCAACCAAGTTTGAGTTACCTCTGCACCTGGATATCTGCCTTACGGCTGTGTAGTTTAAATGTTAACCTTGTTTGGTTTGCTTTTCCATCATAAATTTATGCAACATACCAGTATTATAGTCCACAATTGAATACTTCTTGTTTTTGTTATTATTTCATTCAAAGACAAACTGTCTGCCAAGGGATTATATGTTCAAAATCAGAAGAAGGACCACAGAGGTAAAATATCTTAGAATGACTACTCTACTAAAATTGGTCGATGGCCTCAATTTATTTCCATCTCCATCACCTGCACTTAAAGCGATAGTTCAATGTTTTGGGAAATAAGATATGTTCCTAATTACCCCTAGTCAGACGAGATGTTACAGGAAGGTAAATGTAGCCTATCTTAGCACAATGACTGTAAGCCAGCAGTAACGGCTAGCATGGCTCTGTCAAAAGTGAACAGATGAACGCGGCTGGACCTATTGTTACGAAACCGCCTACTCGGCACAAGGTAAAACTATGGTTCCAGCTTATACCAACATATTTGTTTCAGTAACAACAACTTCTCACTTTTATATTTGCATTTCTGCACATGTGGATTACAGAAGATGAAACATGCAAATAACGCAGATTTGGCATTTTTCTAAAGTGTATTTTGTAACTTCTGACTGAGCCATACCAGCTGTTACTTTTCAACAGTCATTGTGCTAAGCTAGACTACATTTAGCTATCTACTTACGTAAATAACTCATTATTGGACGAACAAAATGTAAAATGTATATCGATCATATTGTCTGACTAGGAGTAAGTAGGAACATATCTTATTTCCCAAAATGCTGAACTATCTCTTTATATATGTCATACTTTTGGCCTTTGCCTACTTGTTGTCAGCCCCTTTGTGTTATGAATTCTGAACTTGGTCAAGCAGTTGGTTATTTTCAAGTTGCCTTATAGAAGTTTTAAAACCATATCATTGTATTCAGCCCAACTTAACTTGAGTAAATTTTTTCTGAGTGCAGCCTGACTATTGCAGAGTGGAAGAAGCTCTGCGAAAATACGTGAAGAACGCAACTAAAGAATTAGCCTGCTCGAGGCAAATCAAAACCTTGCTGAACTATACCCATAATTGTGAGGTGTGTACATTCTATGTGTGTGTGTTTGTGTGTGTGTGTGTGTGTGTGTGTGTGTGTGTGTGTGTGTGTGTATATATGTTAAGAATAGTTGGAAGACAAATGTTTTTATCATGTTGTGGTGTTTTATCAACTGGACTATGCTAAATTAGAGCATACATATCCCACTGACTTTTTGGAGCTCTTCATGGGGCATTGAATGCAAAAAGGAAAATGCAGTACATTTGACTTGATTTGATTTACTGTAAGGCAGGGAACTGTCCCACGCCTTTACTAGCAATAATATGTAGAGAAATATTATATTGAATCACAAAACAAAGTTTTCTTTTGTTTTTAAAAACTTAATTTTAATCCAGCCATGGACTGCATTTTGTTTTAGTAAGTAAGTAAGTAAGGTGTATAGTCATGCCAATACTGTGAACCAATTGCTTTGGAATACCATCCCAGAACTAAAATATATAAAAAAATATATAAGGCTTAATTTCCTCTACCTTTAAAGGATACTTCACTGATTTTCTAAAACAATATATGTTTTTGATTAGACTAAATTTTGTATATTGAACAAGTTCGGGTCATAGAATCAATGTAAGTGAAATTCACATGGTTTTCCTACCACCGGCATTTAAATGGTTAATTCATTGTACACCACAATGCCTATAGATCATTGCGCAAATCAAACTCAGAACCAGAAGCAAAGGCTCTCTATGGAAGCCCGTAAGGGACTTTATTCAAATGAAAATGTATTTGACATTACATTTTCAAAGTCCTACCCCGCCATACTGCGGACAATATTCAAATGTTAATTCAAACTTGAAAATTAAAATGCAATATTAAAAATGTATTCTCATTTTCCATTTGTGCAAGCATTATTTATGTAACAATTAAAATTTAAATTCAGTTGTCAAACAATATGAAAATGAAAAGGAAATCGCATTTGCCATTGCATTTTCAACAACTGCATCTTCAGTACCACGCTGTGCAGTGGACAAAATTAAAATGCAATACGCGAATCAGCGCTAGGAGTCAATTGCATTTGCATTTTCAAGTCACCACGCTCTCTTTGGGACAGAACATGAACATTCAAATGCAATCCGTCAGTCCTCTCATCAAGGCGAGTCTTAAGTTTGGACCTCACTTCCTTCTTCAGTCACTTAGAATAGTGCAAGCTGTAGCTAGCGGTGTGTCCGGTGCGCCCGGGAGATAACCACTTTGGCTATTTGACGGCAACCTAATTTTGCCATTAACAGATGTTCGCAACAGAACAGAGAAAGTATGTATTGCAGAGTAGGCCTTAGGTCTACTCCATTTCTGGCACCGACGTGGACGTGTCTCCTGCACCAGCAAAGCCTATGCCATTGCCGCAGAGATGAACACTCAGTGTGGCTAACTCTTGAAAGACAAATGAGCAAACTTACCTTAATAAAATTGCCCAAAACAAGCGCAACACTACCTATGGGCACATATTTATAACACAACATTATTAAAACTATAGGTGTGAACGTTTATGAAAACATTAAAACCTTTTCCAGAAGAAATTTGCAGCGTTTATAATGCACCTTCTAATTAGATAGCTTTGTCCAATCTAACGTGGTAGAATCCTGCCTTCATATTAGCACCCATATCCCATATTGTGCTATAAGTTTATTTATTCAGTATGATTCTGATAATTAATAGTGTAAACATGCACATGAAAGTTGAAAATAATGCTCAATCTATTAGTCCACAGCAAGCGTTCAGCTATATGACTGTCCGGCTTCTCTTCGTTTCAGCACTGTCATTGTGAATAATTAGAGAGAGATTTTAATAAATGTACTTCTTTTAATAAATGCAAAAACATAGAACTTGCAGCACAAAAGTATGACTAAGGACTTGCGAAATAGCAGCTCCAACAACGAGTTCGTAAAAGGGTAATGAAGCAAGTCACTAAACGATGAAGTGACATCCTAACTTATGACCCGCCTTGATGAGAGATGCCCATTGGAGCTTTTGAAAAATGCAAATGCAAATGGGATGATTGCATTTTCACTTACATTTTGTCTCAAATAACACATACGAATGTGGACAGTGATAATGCTATTGTGGAATTGCATTTGCATTTTCAAGTTTACATTTTCGTTTGAATAAAGTCCCTTATGGGCTTCCATAGCTCTCCCCTTGGCTGAAAACTGCGGTAGTTTAAAAAAAAAAATCAGGAATGACTCCCGATGACATGATAGAGAGTAATTTTCTCAACTCGTTTGATATTCTGCTGTTTGATTGCGAAATGCTAAATGACGATACTGTGGCGGCACATTAAGGAACATAATTCACCGTCTTATTGTTGTGGGTGAGGAACTGTTCATGGTTTCTCCACGGACGAGTTAAGTTAGAGTTTCCTAGCCGCGTTGTAGCAGGCAATGTTTACGTTTGTGTGTTTGTTTAAATGGATAATAAAGTGTGGCATTCCATACTTAACACACCGCCTCCGACTCCCATTCATCGTCTCTACACTGGTGAACCCGACGTTTTCGAGATAGATTCCGAAGACTTAACGAACATGGCAGAACGCAATGTTTTTATTAAACTGTCGGAGTTTTGGGAGCATGCAGCTACGGCATGATTCGCTCACGTGGAGGCGCACTTGGCCTGTCAGCGAGTGAACGACGACGACCAGAAATATTTCCACGTGGTGGCGGTGCTGGGGAGCTCCACATCGTCCAGGTTGGTCGGGTTTATTGCGGATCCCCCACGCCTGAACAAATATGAGGCGGTTAAAGCCCATCTCCTTAAGACTTTCGACTTATCCGCTAAGGAGAGGGCTCGCCAGATTTTCGCCATTCAGGGCCTGGGGGACAGCAAGTCGTCCCAGCTCATGGAAAAGATGCTAAATCTGCTGGGGGGGGTAGATCCCCGGATCTTGTTTGTGGAGACATTCCTGAGCCACTTGCCTCCCCGGATCCAGACTGCGCTGGCGAACACGACCTTTACTGATCCCCGCGACCTGACTGAGGAGGCGGACCGTTTTTTCTTGGCGACTCAGCAAAAAGGGACAGAGGTGTTGGCTCCGACGCTCAGTGCCCCCTCGCCAGTGAGGAGGGCATGGGGGAAGCAGAACGCTGCAACTCCAGGTCGGCGTGGGGACACGGGTGAGTGTTTTTACCACGAGAGGTTCGGGGCCAAGACGAAGAAGTGCATCGCTCCCTGGAGCTACAAACCCCCGGGAAACGGAAGAGCCAACGCTCAGTAGTGGCCCTGAGCGTTGGCGGCACGGGCAGGCTTCTCTTCGTTCAGGACAGTGTCTCCGGTTGCAGGTTCCTTTGTGACACCGGCGCGCAGCGGAGCGTGATTCCTGCGTCGAGTGAGGACTTCGCTAGAGGGGGGCATGGACCGCAGTTGGCAACAGCTCATGGCAGCCCCATCCGCACTTATGGCGTGAGGCCTGTGCATTTATGTGTTGGGGGGCAGCGTTTCGACTGGGAGTTGGTCACAGCGGACATTACTTTTCCCCTCCTCGGGGCAGATTTTTTGTGTGCTCACAGGCTCCTGGTGGACGTTAGGAACAAATGCTTGGTGGATGCCTTAACGTTTTCCTCCCTGGCGTGTACCCGGGGCAAAGCGAAGTACGACGGTCTGTCGGGCTCGCTGTCAGGTGCGGACATGTACCTTGAGTTGTTGGCCGAGTTTCCGGACCTGACGCTGCCCACCTTCTCTGCGCCCACCACCAAGCACGGGGTGGAGCACCACATCACCACAGAGTGACCCCCAGTCTATGCCAGGGCCCGGCGGTTGAACCCTGCTAAACTCGCAGTAGCGAAGGCGGAGTTCTCGACCATGGAACGCCTGGGTATCATCCGCCGGTCAGACAGTCCTTGGGCATCCCCTCTGCACGTTGTCCCCAAGCCAAATGGTGGTTGTCGCCCGTGTGGGGACTACCGCCGCCTCAACGACGCAACGGTGCCCGACCGCTACCCAGTTCCGCACATCCAGGACATTTCGGCGCATCTGGTGGGCAAGCTTGTGTTTGCTAAGGTGGACTTGGTGCGTGGTTACCACCAGGTACCCATACATCCCCGGGACATTCCCACGACGGCGGTAATAACTCCATTTGGGTTATTTGAGTTTCTTCGGATGCCTTTCGGGCTCAAAAACGCCGCCCAATCATTCCAGCGCTTGATGGATTTGGTGCTGCGGGACTTACCGTTTGTGTTTGTCTACCTGGACGACATACTTGTCGCCAGCGCGTCAGCAGAGGAACATCTGTCCCACCTCCGAGCCCTTTTTACGAGGCTCAGGCAACACGGGTTAATAATCAACCCTGCAAAGTGCCTGTTCGGGGTGTCCAACATTGACTTCCTTGGGCACCGTGTCACCAAGGGTGGCACCCCTGCCGGCAAAGGTGGAAGCTGTTGCGGCTTTTCCTCGCCCGCACACGGCCAGGTCGCTCCGGGAGTTCCTTGGAATGGTGACTTTTTACCACCGTTTCATCGCCCGGGCTGCCCACATTATGCGGCCGTTGTACGAGGCACTGAAGGGTAAGGCCCCCGGCCAGGAGATCAGTTGGACGGTGGAGGCTGAGGCGGCTTTCAGGGAGGTCAAGACCGTGCTGGCTCAGGCGGCCCTTTTGGCCCATCTGTCACCCACTGCCCCCATTTCCATTACCACTGACGCGTCGGACTACGCCGTTGGTGCTGTGCATGAGCAGTGGTTGGAGGGCGCCTGGCAACCACTTGCCTTTTTCAGCCGTCAGCTGACACCCAGGGAGCGCAGGTGCAGCGCTTTTGACCGGGAGATCCTTGGACTCTGGCTGGCCGTGCGGCACTTCCGGTTTTTGCTGGAGGGCCGTGAATTTACGGCGTTCGTGGACCACAAGCCGCTCAAGTTCGCCATGTCCAAGGTGGCGGAGCTTTGGTCCGCTCGCCAGCAACGCCAGCTCTCCTACATTTCTGAGTTCACTACAAACATCCAGCATGTGGCTGGCAAGTCCAACCTGGTTGCTGACTGCCTCTCCAGGGTGGTCATCGGGGCCGTCCAGTTGGGCCTCGACTATGCCCGCATGGCGGCGGACCAAGACACCGACCCCAGCGTGCAGGCCCTGAAGGGGGCTGACGGGGACTCCGTCTGGCGGATGTGGATTTCGGCAATGCGGGCGTTACTCTCCTGTGTGACGTCTCCACGGGCCAGCCGCGGCCAGTCGTGCCCTTCAGCTCCGTGTTCGAGGCGGTGCACAACCTGTCGCACCCCGGCGGGAAGCCGTCTGTGCGGTTGGTGGCCGCAAAATTCGTCTGGCAGGGTCTCAAAAAGGACGTGAGGTCCTGGGCTGGCACGTGCGTGGCTTGCCAGCGTGCCAAGGTGCACCGTCATGTTAAGGCCCCCCTGGAGCGGTTCCTCGTGCCTGAGAGGAGGTTTGACCACGTTAACATCGATCTGGTTGGCCCATTGCCCCCTCTCAAGGTTTCACCTACCTCCCAACCATGGTGGACAGGACGACCCGCTGGCCGGAGGCGATTCCACTCGCGTCGACGGAGGCGGCTGTCGTAGCCCGGGCCGTCATTGCAACATGGGTGTGTCGCTTCGGGACCCCATCAGACATTTCCTCAGACCGGGGTTCGCAGTTCACTTCCAAGCTTTGGAACAGCGTTGCCGGGGGTTTGGAGGTTAAGCTCCACCGGACAACCGCTTATCACCCTCAGGCCAACGGCCTCTGCGAGCGGTTCCATCACTCCATGAAGGCGGCCCTTAAGCTTAACGGACAGTAATTGGGTCGACAAGCTGCCTTGGGTCATGCTGGGCCTTAGGACGGCGCCTAAGGAGGATCTGCGGTGCTCCACGGCTGAGATGGTCTACAGGCACGCTGCGGGTCAAGGGGAATTTCCTGCCCAACACATCGGTCCCCTGGTCGGCAACCGGCCAGTGCGCCTTACTGCAGGACACCGCTAAGGCTTTTGCTCCGATTCCCAGGTTCCTGTCGAGCTTCGCTTGGCGGAGCACGTGTTCATCCGACACGACGCGCACAGGGGCCCCCTGCAACCCCCTTACGACGGGCCTTTCCGAGTCTTGGAACACGGGGGCAAGCACTTGGTGGTGGACAAGGGTGGCAGGGCCGAGCACGTCTCAGTTGACCGAGTGAAGGCTGCTCACTTGGATGTGGGACCAGCCGGTGGTGCCTACTCGGATTCCGCGACGGGGCCGCCCTCCGGCCTTGACCCCTGTCACCGACCTTGGGCCTACGGTTCCGGTCACACCGCCCCCATCGACAACCCCGGCAGGGATGGGCTCCCCAACTCCCGTTCTCCGGAGTCGGGGTGGTCGGCCTATCGTTCCTTCCCGCCGCACGGACTTTGTGTATGGGTGAATTCTGGGGGGGCTTGTGTGGCGGCACATTGAGGAACATAATTCACCGTCTTATTGTTGTGGGTGAGGAACTGTTTATGGTTTTCCATGGACGAGTTAAGTTAACAGACCTGAGAGTTCCGGTTAGAGTTTCCTAGCCGCGTAGTAGCAGGCAATATTTATGTTTGTGTGTTTGTTTAAATGGATAATAAAGTGTGGCATTCCATACTTAACACACCGCCCTCCGACTCCCATTCATTATTCTACAATATAATACGGTTAAAATACAACATTGGTATCTGATGAAAAACATATAAAAAAAGACTGTGATGTTCAGTGGGGATCGTTTTTATGTATAATCTCAACTTTTATCCCAATCACAAGTTATCTTGTCTCTTTTTGCAGTCCAGTCTGAAACAACAATAGCGGTCTATGTGAAAAGTGTAACTGCAGTTCCAATGACGAACACATGGAAGATATGAACTTCGTCAATCTAACAGAATTCAGATGTGTATTTCTGAGGGCACTGAAGGAAATTAATAAACCAGATGACTGCATAGGTGAATCAGATATGTTTATATCTAACTCTCTCTTGCATATTGTTTATTATACCCATTTATTAAGATGAACAATATATGAATAATCTCTCTTTTTGCTTGCTTTTCAGTTGGTCTGAATGGTAAATACGCCATAAATAAATATAAAATATTGTATTTGCGTACGTATGTCAGTGCATGTTTTTGTTCTTTATTGTTTGTTGTTTATTGTGTTTTGGGAATTGCTGTCAAACTTGTCACCTAATACAATACATGCTAATCAGAATTGACATATAAGATACAGTATATTATAAATATTGCGACAATTTAATCCGATTGAGGATTACCTTAAAACCAGCAGTAATTTCTCCCATCTGTATTTTGCATCACTAAGAAGGAGACCCGTGCTTTACAAGAAAGGGTAAGTGTTTGTGTGTTTGTGTGTTTGTGTGCGTGCGTGCGTGCGTGTGTGTGTGCGTATGTGCGTGCGTGCGTGCGTGCGTGCGTGCTTGCGTGCGTCCGTGCGTGCGTGTGTGTGTGTCAATTTGTTTGATAGGACAACTTGCAGAAAGACCTTAAACAAGTTTGGATACGATTGAGTTAATTTGTTTTTTTAAACTGCGTTGTAGAAACCTGGTACCAATGTTTTAATAAATGTCAATAACCACAACACTGCAACACACACCAGTGAGTATCATATATTTTTCCATATGTAACCATATGTTTTGCATAGGTATCTTAAATTAATTTTATACATCTCGTCTGCAGCGTGGAATTACAATTGTACCACTGTAAAAATTGTGCAGAATTTAAACATGAAAATTACTTTGGCTACAAAACCAGATTCACCCACAACGGGTCCAGCGATATCAACAACACAACAAACAATGTCAACAAAACAGCTAAAAACGTCAACAACCCAAACAACACAACCAGAGACATCAACAGTAATAAATACATATCAAAGACAATGCTAAACGCCATATCTCTGAAAGGTAAAAATGGTACACAGTGAATGCAAAGTGTATTTTTATTTTATGCAGAATTTAAACATTAAAATGACTTTGGTCTTCACTATTTCAGCTACAAAACCAGATTCACCCACAACGAGTCCAACGTTATCAACAACACAACAAACAATGTCAACAACACAGCCAAAAACGTCAACAACCCAAACAACTCCACAACCAAAGACATCAACAGCACACATATCAAAGACAATGCTAAACGCCATATCTCTGAAAGGTAAATGGTACACAGTGAATGCAAAGTGTATTTTTATTTTATGCAGAATCTAAACATTAAAATGACTCTGGTCTTCACTATTTCAGCTACAAAACCAGATTCACCCACAACGAGTCCAACGTTATCAACAACACAACAAACAATGTCAACAACACAGCCAAAAACGTCAACAACACAAACAACACCTCCACAACCAAAGACAGCAAACATATCAGAAACAACGCTAAATGCCACATCTTTGAAAGGTAAATGGTACACAGTGAATGCAAAGTGTATATTTATTTTATGCAGAATTTAAACATTAAAATAACTTTGGTCTTCATTATTTCAGCTACAAACCCAGACTCACCAACGTTATCAACAACACAACAAACAATGTCTACAACACAAACAACATCTCCACAACCAGAGACATCAACAGCACACATATCAGAACAAAGGTGCCCCACACAAGGTAAACTGTAGTCAGTGTGTTTTAACAAAGGCTACTGTCACACCGCAGGCCTTAATGCTCAATTCGGAATTATGCTCAGATCCGATTTTTTTTTTTGTTTGCCAGTTCACGTTATTTGTTTTAAATGTGGCCAGTAGGAGATTCCAGTGTGAACTGGTCACGGTCCTGAACTCACCAGCATGCGCAAAAGAATAATAACAAAGACGTCACACACAGAATGCTAGATATAGAAAGACGTAAAAGTCGCATGGATTCCGAATTGACTGTTCAGACCGAGGTCGCATTGCAAAAAATCAAACCTGTATCCGATTTAGGACCACATGCGAAAGTACCCCCAAATTCGAATTGAAAAGATTGTATTCCACATGATTTGGGCTGTTCGCCACTGTTATGAAAGAAACAGACCTGAGCAAAAAAAATCGGATTTGGGCCACTTTTGCCTGCGGTGTGACCATAGCCAAAGTGACTGCAAGGAATATATTAAGTTTCATCCTCAAATCGTCAGTGTGCAAATCAAAGCAAATCATTTCAACTCCTCCTGCGACAATGACAAGCATTACGGGTACTCCAGTTTCCTCCCACAGTCCAAAAACATGCAGGTTAATTGGTGACTCTAAATTGCCCGTAGGTGTGAGTGCAAGTTGTTGTCTGTCCCTATGTGTTGGCCCTGTGATAGACTGGCGACCTGTCCAGGGTGTACCCCGCCTCTTGCCCTGTGTCGGCTGGGATAGGCTCCAGCCCCCCCGCGACCCTGCAAAGGATAAGCGGTATAGCTAATGGATGGATAGATGGATGTGTCTCTGACTGCTCTTCCATCTCGTGGTCTGGGTCATTATCAAGATCCATCACTGGCAGAATAGGACAGTGTTACTCCTCTTGTTGTGGCAATGTTGTGCCCTATCTATCTACCTGAGCAAACAATGGCACTGGAATCTGGTCAGAGTTGTAACGCTGCTGCGGGCTCAGGATCAGGATAAGGTCATCAAATAGGGCTGTCCCTGAAACAACATGAATGCTGCATTATGGCATGAACAACATTAATGCTGAGCAACATTAATGCTGTGCAAAGACTTCCTATTCACAAAATCACCTTCATTTACTGAAGGAGCTTTGATAGGAAATATGTGTGACATCTATTTTAGGAAATCCTAAAATATATGTATCAAATGAACTGATTATGGATTCAAGTCTCAAAGTTATATTAAAATAAAAATAACTTAACTATTGGTTTGACTGATACCTGCAATTCTGTGGAATTCCTTTTGTCGTATCTTGTGGGTCTGTGACTTGGAAACAACACAAAAGTACAATAAATGTGAGTGCTAGAGTCATATTTCTGACAGCCCGACAGACGGTTAACTTGGAAATGTGCTTAGCGTCACCAATGTTGTACAGGGAACTCCCGTTGGCAAAGAAATGAAGTGCAGCACAAAGGATTTGTTCTGAACTGAGAACATGTCCACAGTGTGTCATATGACCGATATGAAGGCTGAGAATGTTGTTAAAATAAATAATCAATTGAGCAGAAATACGGTAACGCTCGACCAGATAATCATTAGGAATTGATCAAACATCCAAGCGAGGTCTGATCATCCTCTCCCGACGGAGATTTTTTCAAGATAGTTCTTGCTTTTTTGTTAACAATATAAACATTTTATCTTTAATATTTTATCTTGGTGGAAAGAAAGATCGACTACAAAGTAAATAACGAATGTATTAATCTAAAACTCTATGGCTCTGTTTCCCATACATGGATTAAGCCCTAGTTCTAGACAAAATCTCGCTGTCAATGGAATTCTCCATTGAAAATGTTTTTTTTTTCCTAGGACTTGGCTTAATCCGTGTACAGGACACCGGGCCATTGTTTCTAGTTTATAGTTACAAGTTTGTCATTCTCTTGACATTTGATCACTTTACACAAGCACTAAAGCAAAGAGAGAAAGCAATAGAAGCCTGTGGAAGCAACATGATTGATTTTGATGTCTGACAGCACTATTTATTTTTATACGTACAGTGAGCAGACTGACAGGCTCATGGGAGTCAGGACAATGGTTTGTGGTGATCGCTTTACTGGTTTCCTTAACGGTCAATGCCGTCTTCATCTATCGGTGGCCGAGAAAAGGGGTAAGGTTTCTTATGTTTGAATTAATAGTATCGATACAATATATTCATCATTTGTTGGGTCAGTATTTCATTGGTGTTGCTTTACATGTACGCAGTATGTTGCAACTGGCAAGTTATCTCCACATTTTATACTTGGAGAGTTAACGAAAATAGAAAGTTTAGAAGTAACACAGTGAACTCTCAGGAAATTATCAATGAATTCTGAGACAAGTAAGTGACATAACAATATCTCACTTCCATGTCACAGTTTTTTTTATTGTCATGCTGTGTTTGTGCACACGTGCTGTGTGTGTGTGTATACAGTGCATGCTGTGTGTGTGTGTGTGTGTGTGTGTGTGTGAGTGTGCAAGTGTCATTTTTTAAATATCTATTCCATGTGCACACACCACCCAGGGAGTCGCTCTGTGTGTCAGATTTGTTTTTCTCCTTCTGTCTGTGTTTGGTACAAGTCATTGTTTCTGGATCCACCGGTTATAATTCTGGATAAAGAAAGTACAGAAGCGGTACTCACAAACAGAAAGTGAGGTTCTGATTGGTCAAGGGCTACATGTAAAGGACTGCATTTTGTATTTACTTAGTACTTTGGAACTTCATGTAAAACCAACCAGAACCAGAATCTAGAATTCATACATTTGAATGAATGAATGAAATACATGTATGTATGAACATAATGTAGCTGATGTATAAAAGAGGTAAGGTTCTACACAGTGTGGTGTTAAAGCATACCTTTAAAACTCTGAACCGTTCGTGTTTCCATTGGATAAATATCTATAAATACAATAAACAGCATAGTTAGCTTATCTTATTTAAAGTGATGGCAGCATATGAACTGTAACTCCTCTGCTGAATGTGTTAGTGTGGACGGTGTGTTGTTGTACTGCATGTGTATTGGAAGCTTCATTCCCCCTCTATGTCTCATTCTCTTCCCCTGCTTCCTATCTCCCCAGATCCAACGCCATGGTAACGTTGACGAGTGACCCTGATTTAATCCATCCCTTCGTCTGCTTGAAGAGGTGCTGAGATACACTGCATGATGAGGAGGATAGAGGTGTCACAATAATCGATCTGTTAACCTTTTCTGAAAATGCAACGCTTCTAACTTCAATATAAAGATATATATACAGTATATATATCTCAATATCAGCTTTCAGAAAGCATTTCCTGAAGATCTGTTACCTGCTACTTTGTTTGCATTGCAAGAGACTGGGCAAAATAAATTAATTGATTCCTTGCTAAATAAGGATACACAAAAGACCAACTGTATGTTGTTTTAATAGTAAAGATAAATGAAGTAATTTCAATTTTAAACTTCTACTGAAACTAACAAAGCAAGTGTCAGTTTAAAAATATCTGGGTAACTTTTCGAACTTATACTGAATTTCAATCAAGAATTGGGTTTCTTTTCCCAACAAGTCTTGTTTTTTGTCCCTCAGTAAAAAGCGCTTTAGTTCCAAACTCAGTACTTCCTATTTTGGATTATGTTGATATTGTGTATAAATATGCCTCTAATTCAGTTCGAGCTAAAGTTAAATTGAGACTTGGTTTTTTTTCTCCCAACAACCATTGTTTTACTCGCTCAGTAAGACGCACTCTTGTACAAAACGAATTATTTCCTGTTTTTGATTATGCTGATGTTGTGTCTAAATCTGCCTCTAATTCGGTCCGAGCTGAATTAGATATTTGTTTCCCTCTGTAATTTTTCAACGGTGCACCATATCATACTCATCTTTGACAACGTTACACCTTGGTAGGCTGGCCATCCTTGTACAACAGGGGCTTGGCACATTGGTATAGATTTATTTATAAAACTATAGTTCGAAAACCCCTTAAAGTGTCTGTTGAGCAGAGCAGTGTCCTAAAAATTTAGATGGAGTGCTCTTGTCCCTTTAACTGTTCCAAGAGTGGCACTGTTGCCGTGGGTAACTCATTTCAGTATGCAGCTGCCCATGATAATTTGCAACATGGGCAAAAGTTGTCTATTGTAATTTTCTCAAGGAGTTTTTAATTGTCAGACTGATTTATTGTTGACTTGTGTACTGCCTTTTAAGCATCATGGCATATGCTAAATGCACTTTTTAATAATGTTTGTATTTTTATTTTATTTTTCTGGTCATGCTGTATGCCACGTGCCCAGGTCGTCACTGCAAAATAGAACTCATACTCAGTTGACTTACATGGTCAAATAAAGATGATCATTATTGTATGATCCATCCATCCATTTTCCGCCGCTTATCCGGGGCCGGGTCGTGGTGGCAGCAGGCTCAGCAGGGTATTCCAGCCGTCCCTATCCCCAGCAACGCCTTCCAGATCCTCCTGGAGGATCCCGAGGCATTCCCAGGCCAGACGAGATATATAATCTCGCCAGCGTGTTCTGGGTCTACCCTGGGGTCTCCTACATTATTGTATGATGTAACCAAATAGTGATTGGGCAATTTCCCTTATTCCATCAGTCCACTTTCCACGAGAATCTAGTGGTTGGGCTTGAACTTGATATTGGAATGAGGTGGGACATTGTGCCATTTCTGACAGAAAAGAAGTAAAGCATAGAGGATCCTCTTTTGGGCATTTCAGACTGATGTAGGATTCACTGGATTGTTACACCTGCTTCTTTCACATGGTTACTTTTACTGGCCAGGGCCAAGGGGATGACTTGTTTTTTTTTTACATTGTTGCCAGTATCGAACAAAAAATCACTGTGAGTGTGGGTATCACTATGAGTGTGGGTTGAGTGTGCCAAGCTAAGATTCTCTCACCCGTGTGTTTTCAATGTGTGTGTGTGTGTGTTTCTCTATAAAGTACTTTTCACACTGAGAAACCTTTTTATAGTTATATAGTTCCTCTCTCTTGACATGATACATTATCGGATAATGTATTTGTATGTTTTCGAATTGTTATTTTTCCAAAGCATGTCGAAGTATGTCACAATTGAGTATGGT